>VDFB02137311.1:107455-152976 GCA_007258455.2 Sequoia sempervirens | reverse complement strand
TACCCTCTTCCACTTTCTTGCTCCCTATCTCCCACTCTGCCACACTCTCTCCCACTCTCTCCCATGCTCTCACACCTTAAACCATCTCCCACTCTCTCACTCTCAACCACACTCTCCCACCCTCTCCCACACTCTCCAAATCTCTCCCACTCTTTTCCACTTTCTCCTCCCTCCCTTCCACCATATCTCCCACTCTCCAACACTCTCCCATACTCTCCCACACTCTCTCCTACTCTCTCTGACTCTCTATCCCACTCTCTACCACCCTCTCCCACTCTCCAAATCTCTCACACTCTCTCCCACACTCTCCCACTCTCTCTCACACTCTCCCACCCTCCCACACCTTCTCCCACACTCTCTCCCACTCCCACCATCTCTCACCCTCTCTCCCATAAGCATAAATACATACATATAGGCATGCATACATGACACACTAGCATAAATATGCATACAAACATATGAAAAAACATTCAATAAAGTGGCATTTAACTAAAGGAGGACATAATGCGAGAGTGTTATGTGTTGTTAGACATGTTCCCCGAAGAAGCAAAAATGTCAAAACTAACACATAACATGAGCACGTTATAATGCACTCGCATTATATATTTCTTTGGGAATCCCTAAGACTTAGCTTTGGTATTTGCCTTGGAATACCAACCCAAAGGCTTGGAGGGAATTCCTAATGACCAGAGACGTGTTTTTGGAAAATTCTATAATTTTTCACATAATCAAGTTCGTGTTCACTATCAAGATTGCATCTGGTTCAATATCAAGAAAATCGAACATATGGGTAATGCTAAGTTCTCTCTTAGCTATCCAGTGATGTAATTTTTTTCACTTTCTGATAATGTTAGGCCCTTCATCCATAATTTATTTTGTTTGTATGTCTATTTTTTGTCAGAAAGTAGTGTTTGGTGTTTTTTTGTTATAAATTAACCGTTCATTGAAATTTCAAATAAATTACATTTTTAGAAACTAGACTCCATTCTACAAATTTTAAAAACTAATTTTTTTAAAAAATTTATTAATTTCCAAAATTTGTAGGGGGAGCACGGCCAAAATTTTTCTTTTTAGGAAGTGCCCACTTAGAAAATTAGTAAAATATCAAATATTTATTAAAAAATTATAAGAAAAATTGTGCATCAACTAGATACTATTAGCTAACTTCTGACCGTTGCGATTTTAAAAATACTACAAAAAATTTCACTGTGCTAGGGTTGTACAAGAGTTGCTATGTTATGTTTTTCTGACAAAAACAACAGCAATTTCTATACATCCCTCTTTTGAACCCCTTAATCTTAACCATTTTCAAAATAAATTAGTAGTTTTGAAAGTAGACTTAGAGCACTTTGATCCTTGTTTTTGTTCCATCTCAAAATTTTGAGTGTAGCTATCCTCAATTTCACATCCAAGGTCAGTATTTCCTGATTTTAGAAAAAAAGTGGCCACTTAAGCCCCCTTTTTGGGAACCATCTTGGTGCACTTACCCTTAAAGAATTTTTGGCTCTTTCAACATCCACAAATTTTGAACTTAACTTAAAAAGAAGTATCCCTTGGCCATTTATAGAAGTAAAACATAGGTAGGATAAGACTAATACATGAAAGGAAATCGAAGGGACGAATCACATAAAGGCATGTGGAATGTGGTGAATGGTAAGAGAATTTTAAATGAAGTCAACGAAGGTAAACTTTCATCTGCATGTTGAAGTCCTTCAAGTTTTTCATCCTTTTATTATCAGGATTGCTTCCATGAACCAAACAAATCTGCATAAATAAAATGTAGGAAATTCCCATATATTTAGGATGATCAGGTGGAATTTCTTTTCCTACACTCAAGTTCAATCTTGATTTGAACATTCTAGGAATAACTAATCCCCAAAATTAATACACTTCTTTGTCACATGCTTAAACTCTAGAGTCCCAATTTCCTGGTATCTAGTGTATCTTTGCAACGAACTCTACCCCTCCATGACCATCCAAAGTGTATCATTGAACCTAGTAACACCATCAAATCTCCTTGCAACTTCAATTTACATGACTGTCCATACCTAAACTTTGCATTAGAATTTTCTTCTCCTCCAATCACAAATTCCACTCATTAAATCCCTTAAAAAAAAACATATATAAAAATCTCATGTATATAAAACCATTATTAAATTTTTTATCATATAAATCCATCATAAATAACATGCTTTCTAAAAAGAAAATATTCTTGCATAATTATCCTTTATATATTGGATTACCAGACTATCGTACCTCTTGGATAACCTTAAGATTTTAAAACTTCACTTTGCATCTTTACTTAGTACTTGGTACTGGTATTCAGGTTTACCCATGAATTTCCACTAACCTCGGTTTTACCATAACTTCCATTTTTACCAGACCTTGAATATCATACTAGAACACTTTTCTCAACATTTACATTACCTTTTTTCTTTTAACATTCTCGGTTCCCATTATCCGGTACCTAGGACACTACATTATGAAGTACTCTTTCTTTAAAGATTTCTCTTGGCTCTTTACTTTTGGTGATCTTTTCAACTAGCTACCACCTTCCATAAGCGTTAATTTTCACTTGGGTCCCCAATTCTTACAGTCTTGGGGTGTGTTGTGAGACCACACAATAACTTGCAACCAATAAAACCAAATTGAAACCACAACTTGAGATTAAATCACTAGTTGTAAATTATAATTTATGCATATTTTATAACAATAACTCTTTACTTTTAACTATATTCTTACATAGAAAACAATAAAATTCCTTTGGAAATATTTCTATGTGCTTTGGTTAATTCCAATTTATGGAGCTAGTGAAAAAAAAATAGTTCATTGACATTGAACTACATAATATGGTAATTCTCCAAAGCCAACCAAGGATAGAGCCTTGCTTCCAATCAAGCATCCATAGCCTCGACAAGGTTATCTTTGTAATTCCCCAAACATAGTTGTATTGCTAGTTAGGCGTCTATAGCCCCGATAGAGTGATTTGGATAGCCTAAAGACTTGATCTTTTTTTTATTATTATATATATATATATTTTTCATTCATAGCTCATTTTTCTCTTTTGATATTTCATTGATAGCTCATTTCAACTTGCAAGTAATGAAGCCCACTATTAGGTTGGGAATTATAGTGGTAGCGAAGGTTACCTTTTGATTTTTCATTCAATAAAAATCCCTTCATTATTTCACTACTTCCCAAAAACTTATTTAATAATTCCTTGTTGGTGCATATTTCTAGCTAAAATTTACCACTTTTATGCCAAATCCTAGCTAACTACAACTCACTATATGTTAGAAGATATGCATAAATTAAAATTTAGCAGCAAACAATTTAATAACCAAATTTAAATCTAAATTTAGAACCATCAGTTACCACCCTTTTCCACTCAAATTTTATGGCAATTACTAAATACTTGGCTAGTACTTTTGATTTGATGGCGCTATGCCACATTAATGGATCAAAAATATGATGATGACACTAAAACACAATTGTATTAAATTCTGCATTAAATTTACATGCCTCACTGCACATGTATTATCTCTTTCAAATCTCAAAGATAATGACATGTGCTACATCACTGGCTTAGTTTTACTTTCTATCTCACACTCATAAGCACCTTCATGATTAATATGGTTTAATAAAAACACTATGAAATGACAACAATTAATGTCGAAATCTTTAACTTGCTTGATTTACAATCTTCGTATTGGGAAAATTTGAAGCAAATTGTCACCAATTGTGTGTAAAAATTAATTTGATTTAACATTCATCTCTAGAGAAACTCATCCAATTACCACCTTGTTTATGGTTTCCAAGACCTCAATCCAGGAAACTATGTACCATAACTTCCTCATGGTTTTCTATAAATTCCATACTTCTCTTGAATTCTTCACACTTTTTACTTTGCTTTTGTTTGTTTTTGCATTCTCTGTTGTCTGCTAGTGCTTACTTTCTTCGAGGTCATGGATACTCCTCTTTTCCTAACCTACTCTCACCGCCAGAATGTTTTCTTGGGTTGAATAATGACTCAACGGCTTGAAAAGGTTTTCTTCATTCAAACTACCAGACTCACTATACCAAACTTGTACTTAGTCCTTGGGGAAAAATATGTGGAATCAAGTTGACACTACCAATTCTATTTTGACTTGGCTTCTCACTTTGTAGCATCACTCCTAGATATTGGGCTTCTTGTTGAAGATGTTCACTCGACTACATATTTGATAGTGTGGCCTAAATATTTGGAGAATTTGGATATATTCTATTTGTTTCACATATGACCATTAGGATTCCTTCCATGGATGATATTCCTTGGTTCCTAGAACATGGGGAAGTGATTCCACCTTGGCCTTTCCTTTCTAACCTCCATATTCCTAATTTTGAAGCTCACCAAGAAATCACCTACGTAGGGTATTTGGCCTTGATGGATGAGGCATCCCAGATTGATTGCATGGCTACTCCTATCTACAGCTTAGTGACCTCTTTTTTATTTTCTTGATCTTTTTACAGTAAGAATTTTGATACTTCCATGTATATATGGGATATAAACATATATATAGCTTTTTTGTACATTTTAAAGCATGCATTTAGTGTGTATGGTTTCATCATTTTACATTTCATAGCACAATGTTACAAATGTTTGAATTAATTCTCATGTGTATGCGAAGTTAAGCAGAATTTGCTAATGCAAAGAGCCAAATAGAAAATAAAGAAAGAAAGAAAGAAAACAAAAGAAAAGAAAACAAAAACAAAACAAAACAAACCCTAAAAAAGGGAAAAAACCCTAACTAACCAAGACTCTAATCTAACAACCAAAAAACCCTAAAAAAACAATTCATTTTAATTTCAATGACTATTTCCATTGTTTTTTTAGTATGAATTACAATAGGTTTATCCTTGAACTCATTCAAAAAAATTCAAATGTCCTACTATAGCGATCAATTCTTTTAAATTTTCTATGTTTAACAAACGTAAATTCAAAGGTGTACTTACCAATGACTTGGATCATATGTATGAAAACAACATCATTAAAGGTCAATTGCACACACTTCTTTTGATTAAGCAATACTCTACCTTCATCCAACCCTAGTTCATGGTTTTCCTCTTTACTTTGGTTAATTCCATGAATGGTTGTGTCCATTTCTTGATTTTCTTCTCCTCTAAAAATTTTCATGTCTTCAGTCCTGTCTTCACTTTGAACTTTGTTAGACCAAGCAATATAACAATTTATATTGTTATTAGAGAGAGAAAAAGTAAAAAATTGATACTCTGTATTTCGCATAAAATCAAGAAAATTTCCTTTTTTATCTTGCGACTTTTCAATTTGGAATAAAAATCACTCATCTCCAGCTCAATTTTCCTACTCCCTATCTTCACTTGCATTTTCCACGTATAAAGAGAATGATGACTCATTGATGCCATATCATCATTTTTTATGTGATGTTTCTAAATCTTGGCATTCTCAACTATCTTTTTGCAAAATGTTAGTATTTTCTTTATAACAATTGCAGTTATCAAACAGTTTTGATATATTAGTTAAATTTTTAACATGTCAATTCCACTAGGGTTATACTCTTTTCTTGTTAATAGTCCCTTTCTTCTAGTAGATAAAACTTCTTTTGTTAATGGAATCACCACAAACATAGCCAAACCTACCCTAGTTAAAAAAAATCATAAACAAGTTCACTGTGATTAGTTGTATCATGAATTTTACACTCAGTGACTCTACCAAAATTGAATAAACTCAAAGGATGTAATTTTTGGTTAAGAATTTTCTAGATTTTTTCAACTTCTATTTTGAAATATCGGCTTGCACTAGACTTTCTCCTTACAAGATATCTCTTAAACTCAGAACTAGCATAAATTTTGTATTTCCCTCCTTCTAGCACCAGTTCCTGTTGACGACAATGTCACTCGCAACAATAGTGCAGGTAAAGTCCTCATAGGAAGAATGCAAAGAACCTATCTTTACTTGAAATACTAAACTAGGGCAACCTAAAGGGCTGGTTTGTGTTATAGGAAAAGGTTGACTTAGCTTAATCCCAAGGCTTTGGTAGTTAGATATTGACCATACTAGGTTCACTTCAAGGTACGATGTGATATTGTTGTTAATCTCAAGGGGTCTATGGTTGATGGAAATTATAAACATTCAGTGCCAAACTTTCAACTCAATCATAAAATAATATCATGAAATAAAAATATTTATAATAATGTTTCATGAACATTAACAATTTTTCTATCACTTAAGTAAATTTATCTTTAAGCATTAAACAATTTCATAAGAAATGAAATATCAATAATTTTCATTCATTCATCTATTTTTTGAAACATTTTCAAGAATTTAAACATCTAATCTAAAATAAAGCATAAAAATACTAAAAATTAAAATTCTCCCAGTTATTCTCCACACATGCCCCAAGAGTTCATCAAATCAAAGCAAACTACTTTATATTTCACTATATTGCTTCATAGCTACCTATAAAATTATGTGAGCTTTCAAAGAAGGGGTTTTATTTTGGACACTGAGTAGGTTCTAGATGCACCCTTAAATAGCGTAGCACATAGTCTTGTTCGACTGAACTAACAAAACCAACTAAAAAATTTCATGAGATAGGTAGCTATCAAATTGGCTTCAATATTGATTAAATTCTATGTGCATACAAGTTTTTAGTCTGGAGTGATTCAAAAAATAGGAAAAAAGAACAAAACTTAAAGAATTTTTGGCTCTTCTAAAATCCATAAATTCTAAACTAAAATTAAAAAGAAGTATCCCTTTGCCTTTTATATAAGTAAGACAAAAATACGATAAGACAAATACATGAGAGGAAATCAAAGGGACAAATCACATCAAGGCACGTGGAATGTTGTGACTGGTAAGAGAATTGCAAACAAAGTGAACAAAGGTCAACTTTCATTTGCACGTTGAAGTCCTTTGATTTTTTCATTCTTTTATTATCAAGGTTCCTTTTGGGAACCAAACAAATCTGCATAAACAAAATGTAGGAAATTCCCATATATTCAGAATGATTAGGTGGAATTTCTTTTCCTATGCTTAGTTTCAATCTCGATTTGAACATCCCAGGAATAAGTAATCCCTAGAATGAATACACTTCTTTCCCACATACTTAAACTTTAGAGTCCCAGTTTCTCAGCATCTAGTGTATCTTTGCAATGAACTCTATCCTAACATGAGCTTCCAAATTGTATCGATTAACCTCATAACACCATCGAATCTTCTTGCAACTTCAATTTTCCTGGTCATCCATACCCAAACTCTGCATCGCAATCTACTTCTCTTGCAATCACAAATTCTACTCATTAAATCCCTTTAAAAAACCATTTGTAAAAATTGCTTGTAAATAAAACCATAATTAAATTTGTTATCATATAAATCCATCATAAATAACACGTTTTTGAAAAGCATAAATTCTTGTGTAATTATCCTTTATATACTAGATTACCAGACTCTTCGAATTCTTGGATAACCTTATATTTTAAAACTTTACTTTCCATCGTTGCCTAGTACCTGGTACCTAGTATTCAACTTTACCCATGAATTTCCTTGGACCTCTATTTTACTAAAACTTCCATTTTTACAAGACCTTGACTATTGAACCGAAACACTTTGCTCAACATTTACATTACCTTTTTCCTTTAAACATTCCCAATTCCCACTATCCAGTACCCAAAACACTACATTAAGAAGTACTCTTTCTTTAAAGATTTCTCTTTTCTCTTTACTTCTAGTGATCTTTTCAACTAGCCAACACCTACCATAAGTGTTAATTTTCACTTGGGTCCCCAAGTCTTATGGCCTTGGGGTATGTTGTGAGATGGCACAATAGGTCCCTAAAGATCATAAAAATGCTAACACTACATTCCAAGGGCATATCACTAGAAAGTGGTAAAGAATCTAACATTTTGAGAGAGATAGGAGGTACAAAATTAGTAGCCTCATGCATCCTTTTTCTCTCCTAACTGACATGAGATAAGGTATGACTAAAAGTCTCAGTGTTACTCAACCAAATAGTGTTCTCATAATTGGTACCCTCTATGGTTCTAAAAATGGCTTGTATTTCTTTCTTGGCCTTCAAGTAGCACTCACTATTGATTACTGACTTTCTTGCAGTCATCTTGAGATGCACCATCCTAGTAGAAGAATTCCAAATATTAGACTTGTATATTTTTGGATGAAATCATAGTGAGCACATAGGTTCTAAAGCTAAACTTGGTAGCTTTGATACCATGTGTAACATGCCTATTCTTCTACCTAATGACTTTACTATGTTTTACCCACATGTGAATAGCTTATGATACTAACACTTAGTCAATAAAAATTTTCCTTTCTAATCGAATAAAAAAATGCACATTTAATTAAAGCTCATTTCAAAAAAATTCATTGAATAACAAAGAGACATCACTAAAGTCCATGTCATGAATCCATATTACATAATTTCATGATAATATTTTCAAATTAAAATTCGTTAATAAGAAAAGAGATACATGATTACATACATAACTTTCATAAGCTTAATGAAACAAAGATATAAATGGTCCAGATGTCCTTGTTTGCATACATCCTCAAATCATGGCCACCAATTATATGAGGGAGAGCATCACTCAAGTAGTTTTCCACCAACCACAAGCTAACTACAATCCCCAACACATCTACCTAACTAGTAAGATGGCCCTATGCTTCGAAGAAGAGATTGGTTTGATAACCTCATAATAATATCCTTCTTTACTATGGTGTTGTGTCCTACAAATCTAGAGCTACCATACATTATTTACAACCTACATGTATGAGATTCCCTACTTAGTTTGCATCCTTGGACCACAGTGAATTGATCACATAAACAATCACTACTTACACTACTGTGACCAAAGAATTCAACACCCAACACTTCAAATGTAGGTCATAGTTTCATCCACACTTAACTTGATTTGGTATTCGACCATTCATACTCTTACCCACATAATATACATTCCATTTAATAAGGTGGTCACATGAAGTATTGACTAACTAGATTACACCCTTTCCCATGGATTATCCTAACTCCAAGAATAACCAAGCTAGCAATCCATGTTCAAACTGACATTCTAACTAAAGTAATTCAAAGAAACTTCATATCTCATACATCACAACTTATGCAATATTTATATAATATGAATTTGATATAGTTCCTAATAGAAACATAACCACTCAAAATCCAATACATATGGTATATATGTATATCCCAATAATGGGGTTTCACCAAACTAGACTCTTTCAAGAATCATGCAAGCTTAACCAAAGTACTTGAAATAACCAAGTTAATAAAATAAAACATTACATGAATTAAAATCATCCTTTCCCAAAACTAATGCATTCTTAAATGAATAACATTCAAATAAAAAGAATAGAGTAATAGAAATCAACATGCTTTGAAATATAGCCCAATTGATATTGCTATTTACCAAGATCAATTTCCACAATCTCACTTTCTACTCCTTCTAAACTCAACCTATCACCAAACTCTAGCCTCTCACAGAAAACTCTTAAAAATTGCAAATGCACAAACAACTCTCCTCTCAAAATCGTTTTAAAATATGCTTGCACAAAAAAATACAATAGAACAACAAATGAAGAAATAATATTGGAAAAGTGTAACCAAAGGTTGAGAGAATGCCCCTACTTATACAAAAACTTGAGCATATTAATGCTACAATTAAGCTACTAAATCCACCACCTTCCTATTCCAAATGCATTGAATAGGCTCAAGAAGAGAGATGTGGCTACCTAAAAATATTGTTTGCAAACACATATATAGTCCAACTTCTTTGTTGAAGATAAGTCACTCTTATCTATTTGACAACAATGATTTAAACTCAAAAAATGCAACCTATATGTTCCCTTATTGAAATATAAGTCAACTACGTTAGCCAACTTGTGTAAAATATCAAGTATCATGCTCTCAAAATATATACATTGGTCTATGGCACATAAAATAAGCTTCTTTTTGTTTCACACTTCCAAGAATATGGTGATAAAAATTCATATGTATGTGCCCTTTACTCATGCATAGGTTTGGGGGCGACCCTTTGGTGAAATGGTGGGGCTTCTTGCCTGTAGAGCCAACAACCAAGGTTCAAACCTTGCGGGGTCGCTCTCTACCGCGTCAACAATGGAGTTTGTTATTTACCCTCCTATTAAGGGGAGGCTCCTTGGTGAACTGGTGGGGCTTCTTGCCTGTAGTGCCAACAACCAAGGCCCAAACCTTAATATTAAATTTTTAGCCGGTATTGGCATGGTGTGATGGTTTATAGGTGGCATTGTTGTTCTTGCCACCAAGGTTCAAACCCCGTTGGGGTGGTATTGTTGAATGGTTGTATCCGGTTCATCCATTCCACCCTCTTCCATTCCATTTCCTTTCCATTTCCTTCCATTTCCATTCCATTCTTTCTTCCTGTCTTCCATATTTAAAACCTAACTTTCTTTCTCTCTCTCTCTCTTTCATATATATATATATATGCTATATATATATATATATATATATATATATATATATATATATATATATATATATATATATATATATATATATTGATATTTATGTATATACATTTATATTAATGTAATCATAACACATATATTAATATATATTATATTTAACCATCTATACCATCTCATGATGAATATATTAATATATTAATAAGAGTGTTTCTTGCATTTTCAATATATAAAGGTTTCAAGGTATATTAGATGGATGTTAAATCTAAATTCTTGAATGGAAACCTAGAAGAGGAAGTTTACGTTGAACAACCAGAAGGTTTTCAACTTCCAAAAGAAGAGGATTATGTGTGTAGATTGCATTGTATGGTCTAAAGCAAGGACCACGAGCATGGTATTCCAAAATGGACTAATATCTTCAGCAACAAGGATTTAAAAAGGGATGTTCAAACAAAAATTTACATTTAAAATCATAAGGTGAGCATATGATAATCATTGTTCTATATGTAGATGACATGATATTTGGAGGTAGTAATGATAAAATGTGTCAAATATTTTCTATGCATATACAAGATGAATATGCAATGTCAATGTTAGGAGAGTTGTCATTTTTCCTTGGATTACAAATTGCAAAAAGTGATAGAGGGATATTTATATGTCAAACCAAATATGCTAAGGAAATGCTCAAGAAGTTTGGTGTGGAGGATAGTAGACTAGTTAGTACCCCCATGATAATTGACTACAAATTGAGAAAATCAGATGAATCCCTAGATGCAAATCAGATAATGTATAGGTCAATGATTGGTATATTTTTGTAATTAACTATATCAAGGCTCAATATTACACAAGAAATATGTTTAGTTCAGGTTGCACCAAAGGAGTCTCATGTCAACAAAGTGAAAATAATTTTCAGATATATCAAAAGAACTGTTGATTATGGGCTATGGGATCCCAAGAGAAAATATTTTTCTTTGAAATGACACATAGATGTTGATTAGGAAGGAAGTGTAGATGATAGGAAACACACCAGTGGTGGAGCATTATTTTTGGGAGACAAGTTGGCTTCCTAGATGAGCAAGAAGGGTATGTGCAGGATCAACATGGAAAAAATAGGCCCTTAAGTGGCAAAAAATTCAAAAAAATCAGAGTTAGAAAACTTGACGTAAAAATTTGAATAAGTATCTATATTATTTCAAAAATATGTAAGAATAGAATCTATATAAAATTGAATGTAGTTTCTAAACTACTAGGTTTTTTTTTTTTTAAATCTATTTGGTGAAAATTTGAAATTTCAATGTAGTAGTACTTAAATTTCAAGGAAAAAATAAGAAGTAGGTGTCTTTCTAACCACACTAACCTAGATAACATGATACTATTTTTTTATAAGATTTTATATATAAATACAAGACTCATGTCCCAATGTGATGCATATTTTTTTGTAATTTTTTTCCAAGTAAATAATTAATTATTAATTTTTTATTACAACTTTAAAAAAATATAAAATCTTGAATGTCTGACCTCTTAACTTGGTCAAAATTTCATGATTTTTTTTTTTAAATCCTATAGTATGCAAAGCATAGAATGTGACACGTGTTTTAGATTCAAAAAATGTGATACTATTTGAAAACTATAGATGTTTTTCAATCAACCTATCAATTAGGACTTTAGTCATAATTCAAATAGAAAATGAATAATAATTATTTATTAAATTCAAAGTAAAGAAATGTTTATATTGGTGGAAAGCTGAGAATATCCTTTAAAAACCCTTTTTGTTGCATCAAGTTTGGGTAAAAAAAAAGTTGTCAGCCACATACCCTACACATACCCATCATATCACTAGTTTTTGGCCCATCATGATCCTGCACATACCCAGAAGTGAGAGTCAACCACTGTTTCCACATCATAAGTAGAGTATGTAGTAGAAAAAACTTGTTGTACTAAAGTTCTATGGATGAAGTAGACACTTAAGGATATCAAGGTAGAGTACAATGAACATATCTCTATTCTTTGTGACAATTCAAGTGTAATAAATATCTCAAAGAATCTAGTGATGCATTCTAGTTCTAACAAAGGACATGTCCATAAAGTATCACTTCATTAGAGAGTAGGTTGTAGATAGAGAGTTCAACATGGAGTATGTCCCAACAAAAGAATAGGTGGCTAACATTTTTATCAAGCCTCTTCCTACAAAGAAATTTGAATATCTGAGGAAGAAGTTTTGAGTAATCTCTCCCACATCATATCACTAAACATTAGTGATAGGGAATGCATCTAGGGGGAGGTTCATTGGTATATTATTCATTCCTAGAAATGAAAGGATAGATAAAGTTAGGTAAAATTAGTTTTACAAATTTCTAATGACTTGATGGTTGCAAAAGTATAGACACATTCTTTCTCTTTGTATGGTTCGTCAAAGGGGGAGAATATCAGCAACAACACTATGTTTTGCGGTAGAGAACAATTAAACCCTTTGCCATTGATGTCAAAGGGGGAGAAATTGAGAAAAATTATATATTGGGAGAAAGTGTTTCAAAGGTGAAGATATGACTAAGGGGGAGGGTATGTGCAGGGTCATCATGGAAAAAATAGGAGCTTAAATGGTAAAAAATTCAAAAAACACCAAAGTTAGGCAGCTTGACATAAAAATTTGAATAAGTTATCGATATTATTTCAAAAATATATAAGAATATAATTTGTAGAAAATTGAATGTAGTTTTTAAACTACTAGGTTTATTTTTCAAAAAAAAAATCTATTTGGTGAAAATTTGAAATTTCAATGCAGTAATTACTTAAATTTCGGGAAAAAATAAGAAGTAGGTGTCTATTTGACCACCCTAACCACAATAAAATGATAATATTTTTTTATAAGATTTCAGAAATAAGTAGAGGACTCATGTCCAAATGTGATGCATATTTTTTTTAATTTATTTCCAAGTAAATAATTAATTATGAATTTTTTATTACAAATTTTAAAAAATATAAAAACTCATGTTTTACCACCTTAACTTGGTCAAAACTTCATGAAATTCAATTTTTCTTTTTCTAATCCTATATTATGTGAAGCATAAAATGTGATGCATGTTTTGGTTTCCAAAAATGTTATACCATTTGAAATATATAGATATTTTTCAATCATCCTATCAATCAGGACTTTAGTCATAATTCAAATAGAAAATGAATAATAGTTATTTATTAAATTCAAAGTAAAGCATAATTTATATTGGTGGAAAGTTGAGAATCTCCTTTAAAAACCATTTTCATTTCATCAATTTTGGGTAAAAAAATGTCGTCAACCACATACCCTACAAATACCCATCATATCACTACTTTTTGGCCCATCATGATCCTGCACATACCCGAGAGCTATGAAAATGATTGTGTGATAGTGTTTTATGCTTTGGTACAATATTTTTTTGGGTACATCTATTGGTTTAGAGCATTTAAGTTTTTCCATCAATAACAAAGGGGGAGATTGTTGGCATATGGTTTTCATTGATGTCAAAAGGAGATCAGAGATGAGTTGGATCTAATTTTGAAAGGAGATTAATGGCATAATGATGTCATTCAAGTCAAAACAAGATCTATGCAGTTTCATATAAAAGAGGCATAAAAGATAGTGAAATTTGTGCTAAGTTAGCAAGTTTTAGAATTTGGGCTTTGATCTTATGGCTTACCAAATTCCTTAGTTGATTTTAGTAAGAATTGGGCATTGGTCATCAATCTTATCGCTTACCAAATGCATTTGAAAATACTTAGGAAGTTTGAAGGTTTTCAGTATTCGGACATCAGAGCTTCTTCATAACCTTTACTTATGAAGTTTACAGTATTGGGTAATGAGAAAACTTAACCCACAAAAGAATTTCTCTCTTCGCTACTTCGTGTTATGTTCATCGGTTTGGCATGAAGTACAAGGGATCTCTAATCCCTAAAAAATGATACAAAATAAACTCATGGATTTCTTACTCCAAAGGAATTCGTGAAAAGTGAAGTGGTGGTCAATTTTGGGTAATTTGTGTGATCAAGGAATTCGCAAGAATAGTGATTTCAAAGAATCCACACTCCATTAGAATCTATGAAAGATGAAAATTGACAATAAGTGCAAGGCTTCGGGAAATCTAGACTAGCTTGGATTCTATGAAAGATCAAAATTCACGATGATTAAAAAAAACCATGAGCTTCAATAAATCTAGACTGGCATGGAAACCACGACAGTGGTGTATAATGACAAATAAGAAGTTGACATGTGGAAATTTCTTATTAGTTCATTTCACATCTTCATTGTGAATCAATGTGATTTTTTGTCAATGATTTTAAAATGATCTAGAAGATGATAAAACCCTAATCGAATAATAATTATAAAACACGAGTTTGAAGGATGGCATGTATGCACAAGTCAAGGGTACAATTTCTTATGTCAACACAAGTGAATCAAGCTTTGATTCACAAGTCAACAATTAGAGGATGAAATTGATACAAATATAAGGATGGATGAATGGAGATTTATGCACTGATAACTAGGTAACTGTCCAACAATGATTTCATTTCTTATTGGTTAAAATGGTGGTACTAAGGAAAGGGAAATCATAGATATTGTATATGGATCCATTGCATAAGAAAATGATAAGACAACATGAAAACCCTAGGTTCATTTTAATAAAAACTGGAATGTAAGTTGAATCTGGACAAGGGTTTTTATGTGTTTGAGATAGCTTGATGGTGAAGGCAGAGAATATTATACATATAGCACATCAAAAATGAAAAATGTTTCCTTTTTGTGTAAGGTAGGGGGACGAACCATGTACAAGGCCTCAGGTCAGAGAGGGCCAAGAGCGAAAGGATGACCTAGCTTACCTTAGCTAAAAAGGGGTGTTAGGAAATGCATGACAAAAATGATGAGGACTTTATGCCCTTTGATCACTCTATAGACCCGAAACTCACAATGGTGCTAGGTGAGATAGTTTTCAGGTTCAATGCTATGCCTCAAGAATCTCTCTACCTGAGGAAAAAAAGTGTCGTCCTAGGACAACAATGCGATGCACTAGCATCTCTCAAGTGTGTTGATGTTCGTATGACCAAAGGACTAAAGAGACAAGGTTAAACTCTAGAAAATAGACTAATGGCCTAGCTAACTACTTCTAAAGGGCCAAAAAAATGCTATGAAGTAGACAAGATATTCTCTAATATGATGAATTAAATACACAAGAGTTAGGGTGGAAAGAATAATCTCACAAAGGAATTTTTTTGCTAGCTAGCTCCTAGTAGCACATTTACCACCTCCACCAAGAGCACTTAAGGATAATGGGGGAGAAAATGAGAGTACTCAAGCCTCTAGTACAATGGTGTTGACCCACACTTGCTCTAATCAATTGATGGAGTGATGTTGTTGCTGCTATGGAGTGCAAAAGTGCTGCTAGAAGTGCTTGGAAATACAAGTGAGTGCAAGAGAGTGTGAAGAAGTTGAGTTGAAATCTTAGAAAATGAAATATATGTAGAAGGAGTGAATTTGAAGGAAAAGGTGAAGAAAACAACCATATTCAAGTCAGTCGGCCAAAGAGGGCATTACAAGTTGACCACTAATGAGAAGTGTAACACATCTGTAGGCTCCAACCACATGAATCTACCATGGACGTAAGCATACTATGTGGATGTTTGCACATTGCACGGATGTACCTGATAGAAATTCTTCTTCTAACACTCAAAATAGGTGCCAAGTGAAACAAAGGCAATGGGCTTATGTGGAATTTAACCTCTGAATTTAGTATTCTAAAATAGAGAAAGGAAAAAGGGGAATTTGTGTAAGGTGTGTAGATTCACTTCTATACATTTTTCCCCCACTTTAGTGAGCACAAATACTGATGAGTGCTTTGGTAAAGTAGATTGAAGAATAGTAGAGTTAGAAATGTATACCTGAACCATCGAGGAAGCAGACCATGATCTAATGAACCTAAAGGTTTAGGGCAAACAAAGGACTTCATAGCTTCTTAGAACTATGAAGTTGAAAGCATCTTACAGGCCTCTGGACCTACAAGGAGGTGATCCCCAAGATCTCTCACATGAAGGAAGCCCAGAGAAGCAAGCGTATCATAGGCTCTCAGGCATACAAGGAAGGTATCCTCCAAGATCTCTAACATGAAGTAAACAGAGACAAAGCACCTTACAAATACACAAACCTGCAAGCAGGCATCCCCCAAGATCTCTCACATGGAGGAAGCCAAGAACGTGCCTTATAGACCCATAGATCTACAAGGAAGGTATCCTCCAAGAACTCTCACATGAAGGAAACCCTAAGAAAGTTCCCTAAAGACCCACAGACCTATAGGGGAGCGACCCCCAAGATCTCTTACATCGAGGAAGCTCAAAGGAAGTTCCCTATAGGTTCTTAGACCTGCAGGGAGGTATCCCCCAACATCTCTCACATGGAGGAAACCCAGGAAAGTAGACTCCATAGAGTCAAGAAGTGGCTTCATAGGCACACCTACAAAGTGGCATGTCTATCCGCAGGTAGAAAATGTCAAAAATCTGCCACATAGGAAAGTAAGCGGACAATCACACAGATTGTCAACAAGTTGGAAAACCTTCAAAAGGGTCCCTTGGGAACCTGACATAAAGAAGGGGTCCACTTAAGGGACACATAATTCAAAAGAAGATGTTTTATTTCTTGAATCGATCCATCATCAAGGAATCCTTTTGAAAGATGTTCACTCATCAAGGAATTTGAAAGGAATAATATGCCCCCACACAAGGGGAAGGTCAAATTTGTTCTTGCTTTGGAGGAAGGGTAAACCCGCAATAGTAGGTTACAATTCTTTACATGAAGAAAAATTACAAATGTCCATCAAAAAATTCAAAATGGCTTACCGCTTCTAATGAATGGGGTTCAAATGAACCCCCCCCTTATAATGAACCACCCCTTCTAATGAACCCCCACCCCCTTCTAATGAATGCCCACTTGCACCACATAGGGGGGTTCAAATGAACCCCCCTTTTTTCACCTTCCCCTCCACCATTTCAAAATTTACGCTTTTTTTTCACTATCGAAGCCTAGGAAGGAGATCCAAATGGTGTCAACATAATAAACCAAGTTGGAGGACTGTAGTGATTGAAATGTGCTTTCCAACAACTATAAATTTAATATATTTTGTTTTACTTTTATTTTTTATTTTTTAGTTTTACTGAACATAGTTTTTTCACCGAACATTAAGTTGAGTGAAAAATTATTATGGAAAAATAGTAAATTTGAGAAAAAAATAATTTGAAAAATATATACACACTACGTATTGACATCCTCATTCCAACAAAAAAAGAAAAATTGAATTTTAATACATACCAAAAAAGTTATTTGAGCCGAAGTGCACCTATGTCTAAATTGTAATTGGTTTGACTTCAAAACTTAATTAAAAGAAAAATATTCAACAAAACATTATGAAAGAAAATGAAAGCACTAGATACTAGTGCTACAAACCTAAATTCAAAAGAATCAAAATTTTATCTTGTGTAGAAAAGAAGTTATGCAAGTCGAAGTACACACCACTTTTCAAAATATTGTTTACTAATAAAAACTAGTTATCAAAGGAGATTAAAAAAAAGTACAATTTAATTTCAATTTTTTTTAAAAATAGATTTAAAATCTACAAAAAAAATCTCACAAATCACTATTTTACATCATTTTCAAATTCTTAATAGTTTACCTACTATAGGTGTCATAAAGTGAAGTTTTTTTCTAAAAATATTGATTTCAATGTCACGTTTGGCCAAAAAGTGTGACCCATTATTGTGGGATGACCCAGAAGGTTTTCAAGTTCTTTATTTACAAACCCATGATGAAGGAAACATGTTTCATTAGGGTTTAGAGTTGATAATGTGATTCTGAAAAAAAAGGTTTGCAAAGATTCTTGAGAAAAAGATTTTTTGGAAACAAATGCATTTTCTAAAAATTGAAATGTTGTAGAAGCGGAACTTTCACACATGAGAGGGAAAACTCAAGCAAAAAAGAGAGAAACATAAAGAGAAAGCAAAAGAGAAAAACACAAACAAGGGGCACAGGGGTAGCCTAATATTTTAGGGTCATAACTGCTCGTAAATATATATATATATATATATATATATATATATATATATATATATATATATATATATGTATGTATGTATGTATGTATGTATGTATGTATGTATGTATGTATGTATGTATGTATGTATAGTAATAGTATATAAATGAATTTTCATCAACCCCGTACTATATCAGATCATGTGAAGAATATATGAGAAGACAAAGTAAAAATAAAAAATTGGGTCAACTTGGAAGGGAAGCCTAAATTCCCCCAATGCTTTGCATCGTCCCCAATTTATCGATAATCAAGCACAAACATGGAAGATGATGATACAAATAGATGATGGTTTACAACACAAAAACCACACCCGTATCCAAGCACCAAGAGGAGTGACAAAGGTTATCTAGGTACACATAGCATGATCGCATGGGAATCACATTAGAACAAAAACACACACATCTAATCTAAATATAAAGAAGAGGACCTCCCCTAACATTGATCGAGAAAGAGGTCATCTGCTTCCCACTCTAGATCATTGTAGGGGGAAGTTGGATGAGCGATTTCATGAAGATCGTTGACAAGGTTGAAACTTCATCCACAAAGTTAAACATGCACCTTGTAGGAGTGTTGTGTTTAACTTTAGGGTATGTGCAAGATCATGATGGGCCAAAAATTGGCAATATGATGGGTATGTGGCTGATGACCTTTTTTTTACCCAAAATTGATGAAACAAAAGGGGTTTTTAAAGGAGATTCTCAACTTTCCACCAATATAAATTATGTTTTACTTTGAATATAATAAGTAATTATTATTCATTTTCTATTTGAATTACAACTAGAGTCCTGATAGATAGGCTGATTGAAAAATATCTATAGCTTTCAAACGATATCACATTTTTTTAATACAAAACATGCATCACATTCTATGTTTTGCATACTATAGGATGAGAAAAATAAAAATTGAATTTCATGAAGTTTTGACCAAGTTAAGGTGGTCAGATATACGAGTTTTTATATTTTTTAAAAGTTGTAATACAAAAATAATAATTAATTATTTACTTGGAAAAAAATTACAAAAAAGTACGCATCACATCAGGACATGAGTCTTCTACTTATATCTAAAATATTATAAAAAAATATTATCATTTTATTGTGGTTAGGGTGGTCAGACAAACACCTACTTCTTATTTTTCCCTAAAATTTAAGTACTCTTTGAAATTTCAAATTTTCACCAAATAGATTCTTTTTAAACAAACCTAGTAGTTTATAAACTACATTCAATTTTCTACAGATTTTATTCTTACATATTTTTGAAATAATATAGATAACTTATTCAAATTTTTATGTCAAGTTTCCTAACTCTGATTTTTTTGAATTTTTCGCCACTTAAGGTTTTGCTTTTTCCATGATGATCCTGCACATACCCTTCAATGGACAGGGTAGGATGCACCCAAGATTCAGTGCTAGGTTTTCCAAATGACTTAGGAGCAGTGACAAACTCAAGGGAAGTTGGGACTAGTTATGTCACTAGGACATAACAAGTCAGCACAGGACCATCTTGTGAAGAAGGTGGGCTCCTCTTTTGTTTCTTATTGTAGGAGGAACTACCCTCTACCTTCTACTTCATTAAGGGATACGAGCTCCCCATAGATGAGGCAAGAAGAAAAAAGGAAGAGGAGGAGGAGAAAATAAGAGTAGACATCATTGAGGTGTTCATCATATCTACAGGTCTTGAGAAAGGTGGGACATATAGAATGGAAACTAGCAAAGGAGGCTCCACTGAAGGAGTGATGAACACCTGTATCCCCTTGGGGTCAAGCACATTCGTACTCATAGCAAAAGCCAAAAGCAATGCAAAACTAGACTGAAAGGAAGTAGAAGGAAGGAGAGAGGAAGATGTTGTAAGAGGCCCTAAAGGGGTGGTCATCTCTTCTTCCTTCCTCTATGATGTGGCCTACTTAGCTAGAAGACCCTTTTGCTAGGACTTGCACTCACACACAAGGAAGTTCCTATGAATCTTTGAACTAGAGGCTAGAAGTTGTGAAGGAAAAAAAAGCTCCTACTCAACCATGAGAATGTATACTACAAATCTCTCTAGTGGAGGAATGGATTCCTATACGGGAGAAGGAGGAGTAGGTTGAGAATCAATAGGAAGAGTTGGATCAAGAGCCTTGATAGTGGGCCTCTTCCCATTCACTTCCTTGGGAGAAAAAATAGTAGGAGGTTGTGGATCGAATTCCCCTTAGGAACCTTTCTTTCTACCATATAAGTAGTACCATGATCTAGGGTATTCATTAGGGAGCTCAGTGATCCTAAGCTTGGTCCTACACCAAGGAGGTATCATCAAAATCAGTGGATAGCCACCAAACTGACTCATCCAATACTCCTCCCAAGAAAGGGAAGAGGACACAGCAGTCCAAGAAAAGGAAACCTTCTCTTTTCCTTTACAGGAAGGAGAGGGAGCTGGTGTGGACTTTTCCTTTCCCTTCTAGGAAGGGGGAGCAATCGGTGCATTCTTCTCCTTCTCCTCCAGTCTAGGGCAGGCCAAAAGTTATCCAATGGATTTCCACCATGGGACACCAAGGGCTGGTATCCAGTGTCATGCACTACATGCACAACACCTTCATGGGAAAATTTTAAACATTTGTGAACAATGGAGGTGATTCCATTCATGGAATCTAGCTAGTGTATGGCTAGCTTTAGCCTAAATAAATCTGACTCTAGAATAACATCAAAAATTGTGTCAACAGCCCTAGGTCCAACTAGGACAAACAAAGTTATTGAGCCATATGGTTTGAGACACATACCATCATGTGTACAGATGGTAGATTTTGTTTCTTCATATTCTTCCCTTTGTATTGAATTCAATACTAATGTTTCTTCTGTAATGGCATTCACATAGCTCGCAGGTTCTACCAAGACCCAAGTCAATACTGATATGAGATTTCTAAAAGGAATGCTAGATAGCATGATATGAAATCAATGATTTTTTCATTGTCTCCTTGTTTACATCAAACGGGATACGAAAAGGTCATCTTCGACTGGATATTAGCTTGAAATTTTCTAAGGAATTGATTTACAAGTTGATCAAATGATAAAATGGAATTGTCAGGTAAGGAACAATACCATTCCTATGTTGTATCCTTGAGTGATTAGGGAAACTATTTCACCATTAATGCATCCTAATGGAATAAGTTTGTGCACAAGGTGTTAAAGGCGGATATGTGTTTCTGTGGATCCCCTTTGCCACCATATTTTTCAAATTTAGGGATCTCCATTCCTCAAGGGAAGGGAGTGTTCAAAATTGCAACTGACAACTGGCTATGCTGAAAGAAGGGCTGAAAGATAGGCTAGGTAGAGGCTTGGGAGAGACTCACCAAATAGCTCTGCATCTTACCCATATTCTAAAGAAGGGTATTCAAAATAGGGTCATTAGAAGATATAGGGCCAGAGGAACCTCCTATGGAACCGCCACTAGTGTGAACTCCACTAGAACCACTACTAGAGCCACTACCACTAGTAGGTCCTTTGCTAAAACCACCTCTACTTTTGGACCCACCACCATGACCTCCACTGGAACAACTTCCACCAATACCACCTTTACTGCCAAATATACCACCACTACCAAAGCCTCCACCACTCATCCCTCAAAAACTCCCACCACTAGAGGTGATAGGAGGGGTGAAGCTAAAGCCTAAGGGGACCTTGTTTACTTTGATAGTTTCAAGTTTCTTAGAGACAAAAGGGATTTTGATAGAAGGGACCACATCGACCATGTAGATAGACGTGGGAGGCATCGATACTCCTAATTTTCCTTCATGCTCTTCAAAAGTGGCTCCTTGTACAATACTAAGATTGTTTGAAGGAGAATATGGTTTAGCTAGACCAATGAGGCTAGTCAAAAGTTCTATGCCTGTTCGATCCTTACCCACCATACGTTTTAACTTGCTAATGACTTGAGTGGCTCTAACCATCTTTGGGCTTCTTTTCAAGTGATTTTCTAAGTATCCCAATCCTTTGGCAAGGGCAGAGACATAATCTAAAGGAATCTAAATGGCCTCATGCTCATCTATCAATGATGGTGTAGGAGACACGGGAGGAGTGGGGATGTGATCGGTCTCATTGAAGAATCCCATCTCATCCCTTGACAACTGCTCCTATGCAAACAGACCAATGACAGGACTAGAGAAAAGGCCAGTAGAGAAACCAATAGTGACCTTTTTCCTTTCCATCAGGAGGTGTTGTATACTTCTCCTAGCAATATACCCAAATTTTATGGACTGGGTTGTGATTCTCATAAAACTTCACAATACTTAGGAATAGAATGGTCACAAAGTACACCAGAGAAGCCTCAGTACCAATGGATGAACAGGTGTTGGTTCATGTCAGGTTCACCAAAAATGTAATGTAGGGGGAATGACCATGTATAAGGCCCTAGGCCATGGAGGGAAAAGAGAGGAAGGTTTCCATAGCTTACCTAAAAAGGGGTGTTATGAAATGTAGGATGAGAATGATGAGGAGTTTAGGCCCTTCAATCACTCTACAAACCCGAAAATCAGAATGGGGCTAGGTGAGCTGATTTTTGGGTTGAACAATATGCTTTAGGAAGATCTTTTCCTGAGGATGAAAGTGCAGTCCCCAGACGACACCGTGGCATGATAGCGTCTCTCAAGTGTGTTGGAATCTACACAACCAGAGGACTAAAGAGACAAGATTAAACTCTATAAAATAGATTAATGGCCTAGCTAACTACTTCCAAAGGGCCAAAAAAACACTATGAAGTAGACAAGATATTCTCTAATATGATAAAGTAAATACACAAGAGTTAGAGTGGAAAAAATAATCTCACAAAGGAATTCTTTCGCCAACTAGCTCGCAGTAGCATGTTCACCGCCTCCACCAAGAGAACTCAAGGCTAATGGGGGAGAAAATGAGAGTACTCATGCCTCTATTGCAATGGTGTTTACCCACACTTTCTCTACTGAATTGATAGAGTGATGTCGCTACTATGTGTTGAGGGTGTTTTCTCCACAACAACTCAGACAAAATATGGAAATCCTATCTCTCTTGAAAGGTAAATCTCTATCAACAAGCCTCAAGAGATAAACCCAAGGTCTCTAATGTCAGGTCTTGACAATGCATAAAAAAATTTGTGATAAATGTGAAAATGTTGGTAATCACAAAGGGACCTTACTACAAGAAAATGCTAAATCTCTAATTTATCAGATCTAGCAATATGATGATACTTCAATCCTAAATCTAACCCAAATGATAAAATAAATAATAAAAGATAAGGGTTTCAAAGAGATTTTTAAATTAAAACTACTCCTAAGATTAACAATGCAAATGATGAAATACTTGAAATGGACCAATCCCTCATAAACTAATTCCTACTTAACCCAGATAAATCTGCAATCTTACAGAAACAGTGCAATCTTCTAAGGTATTAAATATTTTCAGATCATGAATACTCATCCAAGACAACCCTATTGCAATTGAAATGGATAAACCTTCACAATTGAACTAAGAACAATAAATGTAAGGTCTAGGCTAACTTTACAAATCAACTAACAATCATCTAGCTATAAAAAGTATAGACTAGGGATTGTTGCAAACACTTCAAGCATCAAACCATAACACCATTGAATCAGGTATAATTCTAAATCTAGAATAGTATCTAATACTTCCTGAGAAATATCAAATATAGAATAGAAAGAACCATGCAAGATAAATCAACACAAGAGAATTCACCAAAAGCACAATGTCTCCAATTGTATTAAATTATCCAATAATAGCAACAATTCCAGTGTTTTGGGTTACAACACTTGCTTGAAATGAACTAACTTCTAAATTCTATCTCTTGCTCTACTATGTAATTCACTCTAGTATCAAAACTGTCTATCTATCTAGCCCTTCCAAATGAGGGAGAATGACATATTAATAGAAACCCCCAAGATATGTCGGCCTAGTTAGGGATTACAATAATAATTGACCACAAAATAAGCTAGCCCAAGGAGAATTCAAAATAAGATAAAATATGCATTAAATGTATGAACTCCATCCAGGCCAGCCTAGGATCTCTAATATAGTTTGGACCAATGCATGCAAAATAATAGGGAAGCGAAAATTCTGATGTAGCCCTACATTAACTGATTTCCCCTTTGTCTTTATTTCACTCCACCCTACCATGCACCATCAAAAGTACTTTGTCCAAGTCAGCTATAGGTGGTAGAGGTAAAACCTTAAATCTCTTTTCAACAGATTTAATATTTTATCTTGACTGCTCCACCAACTTATCCCACTCAACCTTACTGGACTAATATCTATCAATAACTACAATATAGGTGGCCACATCATCCAACTGATGTTCAGTAACTGGATCTTCATTAACTGGAGAATATACATCTCACCACCATTTTCTCAACTGTTCTAAGTTCAAATGCTTTGGTGCAAACCTCTTTCTCCCTGTCATTACCTCAAAGAAAGAAATGCATCTATTATAGATGTTAGTCATGGTATCCTCAATTTTCCTCCTCTACTTATATATCTTCTTCAAAACGTTTTGCCTTATTTTTAAAGCTTCAAACCATTCCCAAGGTTCTGCAGCTCTGGAGGAAGGGAGAATTCCATCACTCACCAACTTATCTTCAGTGTATTCCATGATGGTCTTGGTAGTTTACAACAGGAGATTTAAATCTTCGTTATCTTGAGCTAATACATCTTTCAACCAACTTATCAACCTCATTGCATCTCCTCTAGTTGAAAGGATTTCCATGATAGCATAATCCCCCTTAATTTGCATGCCCTGTAACCAATTCTTTGTGGCAAGAGTAGTGGCCTTCATTCTTTCCAACTCAGTTATGGTTTCTTGTGGCAGGAAACTCACAACAGAAGATGAGGAGCTAATAGATTGAAAGGGATTCATCAAGTCCTCCAAGTATTTCTTTAATTTCTCATTCACCTTCTTCAAGTCTCCCTTTGTGTGCACTTCTTTCATCAACCTTCGTAGGATCACTACAATAGAGCCTTGATAATATTCAATATCTTACTACATGGAAGTAGGCCCTAGGTTGATGGTCTGTACATTGTAATCCTCTCTAGTTGCATCATCTTTTTTATTATCCGAAGCAGGAGTAGCAATGTGGACTACCCTATTGTTGGCCTCATCTCTTTCGATCTTGGAAATGACCCTGGCCTTCTTCTTTCCTTTCCTCTTTCCTATGTTTTCCAACAGCTCATCCCAATTGGGAGGGGTGTCATCCATGACAATTTGTGTGCTCTTGAATTCCCTATCCAACCAACTTGGAATAATAGATCCTAACTATGCTTTACTCTATTCAACTTCATCTTGTTGGTCCTTAGGTGCATCTTCATTCAAATCCTGCTTCTCAGTAATCTCCTCAGCCTCATCCTACTTTTCTCTAGTATGCTCTTCTATGTGCACAAGCGATGGAGTCCTAATTAGAATTTATTCTTTTTGAGTAGGTCTAACTTCTTCAGTTCCAATAGGTGAATCCTCATATGTAACTAGGGGAGATGACAACACCCTTTTTATTTCTACCTCAACATTATAGAGCTCACCCTCTTGAAATTCTTCTCCTTCTATATCTTGGTGACCCTCAACTTCCTTGGATTCACCTAGTTCCTTGTGAGCTTCATGGGTTGAAGAGATATCATCATGTTGTTCTGCATGAGGAGTAACTGAAGGAGGATCCTTCTTTGGCACACTGTCCTGAGGAGGATTTCTTGATTTCCGTGTATATACTTGTGTCCTTTCTCCTGAGCTCTCCACATCTACCACAGGTGGGTTAAATTCTTCTCCAGCCTTGGCGCTTACCTTTTGTGACATTGTTACAATTCTTCTTCTTTTGGGCACAGAAGCACTAACCTCAGTATCTTGCTTTCCAGCTTCCTCTTTTCTAGGCTTCTTAGCCTTTGAAGTATGTCCCCTTTTTTTTAGAAATAGGTTTTCTTTGTTTTTTTGTTTCCAGAGATTCCTCCACTTGAACATCTTTAATCTTGATTTTAAAAGGAGATCTTGCCTTGCCCTTACCCTTAGGATCCTACTCAGCTAACTCCTCAGAAGTAGAATGAGGGTCTAAGTCTCCCATCAGATCATAAGTGCATTGCACACCTTCATTCTCCAATTCCCATATCTTATTCTTTAGCCACAACTTTGTATACTTAATGATTGGATTCATCAACTAATCTAACTCTATTTTTTCTTCTTCCAACCAATCTATTGCACTAGTTGGTTTATCCTTTAATGCCTCATAAGCATGACCCTAAATCAAATATCTATCATCTTCAACCTGATCTAGAACTACCTTCACATTATATAATCAGACAAAATCTACTAGCAATCGAGAAAATTTCTTCCTTCTTACCTCATACTCATTATTGCAGTTAGCCCAATAGTCTTCCAAACCATCCTTGTGGCTATACTTTCTACTGGCTTTCTTTTGTGCTTCGCCAGTTCTATCAAATCTAGACCTCTTGGAATGAAAGGATAACCCGAGAGTACTCATCACCTTTTTTAAAGCCTGAGTTGAGTTAATGGAAGGGAATGCCTCTCTGGTGCCTATCCTCAAAGGGAAGCCCCACCAAATCCATTCTTATGTTTATCTTTCTTCATGATGGCATCAAAGTCACATATTTGTCTTGTGACCTCCACGAGTATGATATGATCGGTGGGATACCTTCGAAGTCGATATGGATCCCTTTGACAACCATCAATCCTTATGTACGAGAAGGTGGGAAAATATATGAACGAAGCCCCATACCTCTTCATTAGCTCCTTGGCTTGATAAAAAATCCTCACATGATCTACACCTTGGAGTAACCTAGTGATGTACATGGTGAATGCATCATTCAACCTTATGTAGTTTTGAGTTACCCAAATGCAGCTATGGATAAACCGCATAGATCACATCCTGCCTGAAGATGCCTCTGGTACATAGCCCCTTATATGGATGGAATCTTGCAAGGGCATAGACCAAGTAGGAAGTCATTGTGAAGGTCCTGGCTTGTAGGAAATTAAACAGTTGCTCATGAATCATAGCACTTATAACACCTGCCCAATGATAATTATTATTGTGCTCCATCCTTGCAATGACCAGGAACATCCAACCCTCAAACACTCTGACAATCTTCAATCCTACCACTCTACTAAGAAGGGTGATAACATTAAAATATTCCCTCTCAAACTTTGCTCTAAATAGCTGTTTGGGAAACTTGGAATAGTAAGACTTGGGTTTCTCCAATCAAGAATTGATAACCTGTGTGGCCTTGATGGTATCTTCTTCATAGAATTTATTTGCCATATCCATATCAAAAGCCACCACATGAGACCTGTTAGGCATGTCAAAGGTCTAGGCAATAGATACCGGATTCAAATTTGCTATAATTCTCCCTTGAGAACAAACTATCCTCTGGCTACCTTTGTCATAGTGCCTGGAACACTCAAGAACCAACTCATAACATTGCACTATAGGGGGGAATCCATCCACATGTGCCAATCCTAATTCCAATGTTCTTCTAGCTAGTAAAGTAAGGTTTTGTACTACCATTCTAGCCTTGAACTCCTCATAGTCCCATAGTCCAACATTTGTGTCAGGCACTTCTGACTAGATGGAAGTAATCTTACTCTTCAAGATCTTACTCTTGATATGCATCTTGATCCTTTCTACTTCAGACACAGAAGACCCTTCTAAACTTGGCTCCACCATTCTACCCTTGGTTCCAGTTGCCACTGCCTTACTTGACTCAGCCTGTACTTAACAAATAAACCATAGCAAAGATCACCTGAAAGCCAAGTTAAATCAATCATAAACAACATAATCCTCATCAAAATGAACCCCAGATAAACAAGGTGTCATTAGTTCTCATAAAAATTGATCATATCAAAATTTGGGTTTCAAGTCATCCCGTGGAATCCAAGCCAAAGAGGAATTTCAAAAAATTCCAAGCCAGGAAGATTCCAGTGAAATGAACATGAAAAGCATCCATTAGTTATTTAGTAAATTATCATAAGCCAAGAAATAGCATGAGACATCTTACAACAGCTCAAATTAATCATAATATGCATAATCATACATTAACAAACCATGCTATCTCATTTTCCTTCACTTTCCACTAAATTTTGGGGAATTTTGTGCAGGACGGATTTCTACGAAAGAGGCAATAATCTACAAATTTTGAAAAGACAAAGGGACAAAGGAAAATTTGGGAGAATCCAGAAGTAAGGGAAATCCGCGGAGAAGGTCAAACTCTAAAAAACTACGAATTTTAGGAAAACAGAGAGGACTAGGAAAATCGGGGAAATCCACTAGTGAAGGAAAATACCAAAACTGAAAGAAAACCTGAATATCAACGTTCTCTCATGATCTCACTCAAATTGATCAAATGATCACAAATTTGAGGAGTTTGGGCCTGTAGCAATTTTTATTTGAACCTCCTACTGATTTTCTTTGAACTAAAGGCTCCCTCAAAGCAAACCGAAGGGAAATGGCGATGCGCTAGGTGTAAAACCCTAAATTTCAACCATTGCTGCATAAAGCAAGCTTGGTGTTTAATTATCTAAATTGCTAGGTTCTCATAAAGGGTTATTTAAGGCTCACAAGTAGGCTACCTCATAATGCAAATGAAAGAACGAGCTCAAAATTTACTTGGGAATCCATAAAAATGACAATATCAAGCAACCCTAGCCTTAGATGCTCAAATATATAAAACTACGAATTCCAAGCACGCCCAAATAGAAAGAATCACTCACATTCAATAATAAAAAGTAGGGTAATAAACACATACCATTAATAGAATGCAAGTTGATTCCAACAAAGACAAATGGAAATTTTGAATGCTCGAGCAACTAATAATGATAATGCCTAGGGAATCACAATCAAATCCAACAATTTGCAAATCGAGCACACCAAAGCTAGCCAAGCACCTTGGGATAGAGTACTTCAACTCAATAGGATGCAAATGATAAAGCAGAATGGCATAAAGTTCCCCAAAAAATCGATTAAATACCACCTTCAGAGATTGTACAAATCACATTAATGCAATCAACAAGACATCCAGACAAAATCCGGAAACCTGATAGGACAATGGATATTTGGAAAATTCTGGCCACAGTGGAATTCTGCGAAGATCAGAAATTTTTGAACCATAGTGGAAAGCAAGCAAGACCAGACTTGAAGAGGAGCCGGGGAATTCCGCCAGGAGCATATTTTCCCGAAAGCAGTGAAAAACCTGAGATACACTCAAAACTTAATATTTTCAATGAATACCCCAAAGGAGTTCACCCAAGCAAGAAAGATAAACACTTAAGCTTATGCCAAGGCAAGGTAAGTCCTCAAAATCAAAGGGCCAAAACACCAAAAAATGAAAGTGAAAGAGGGTCTCAACTTTCAGTGGGGTGTGTGTGCAAAAACTGCACAAAAAATTAAGTCCTTGTCCTCACACCAACTTCATAGGTTGAATCTCAATATCGTATTCCTGTAACATGGTCACCCACTTTGCTCTGCGTTCTCCCAGCTCATTTTGCATTAATAGCAGTTTAACTACATGATTGGGAACTATTGCAAAGACCTTGTTTCTGAGAATATAATGCCTAAACCTCTTCAAAGCCCTGACCAAGGCATAAGCCTATTTCTCCACACTTGGGTACCTCAATTATGCATCTTTCAGTGGTGCACTCATAAATGCTATGGGGTGCTCATTCCCTTGATCATAGTTTTGAGTGAACATGCCAGCACAAGAATGATCAGAAGCAAACAAATATATATAGAATGGCTTAGCATAATCTGGACTCACCAAAATTAGAGCTTCAACAATAGCCCTTTTTATCTCTATAAATTCCTCCTTAGCTTCTGCACTCCATTCAACTTTGGCTTCTTGCTTCAACATTGTGTTCAATGGCTTGATTATTTCAGCGAGTCTAGTGATGAACTTCCTTACAAAATTGATTTTTCTAAAGAATGACTTCATTTCCTTCTTGCTAGCTAGTAGCTAGATCTTAAGTATGGCTTCCACCCATTCCTGATCAATAGAAATGCCTTTCTCTGAAATAACATGTCCCAATAACTTTCCCTCAATAAATCCAAGGATGCACTTCTTTGGATTGAGAGATATACCAAATTCCCTGCACTTCTGAAACACTTTACATAAGTCCGCTATGTGGTCTCCTCTCTTGGAAAATACTGTTAGATCATCCATATAAATGATCATGCATTTACCAATTATGTCCTTAAAGGAAATGTCCATGGCTCTCTGGAAGGTAGCTCCAACATTGATCAAACCGAAGGGCATCCTTCTATAGGAAAAAGTACCCCACTTGGTGGTGAGAGTAGTCTTGTGCCTATCTTCATACTGCACCATAACCTGGTTGTACCCTAAGTAGCCATCCAAAAAGGACATCATTTGAGAACCACTGACAATCTGAAGTACTTCATCCAGTGAAGGTACTGGATAATTTTCCTTTTCTGACACCCTATTGAGGTTTCTAAAATCCTCACACAACCTGATTTCACCATTCTTCTTTCATATTGGAACCAGGTTCACCACCCAGGTGGACTGTCTGACTGGGAATATGATCCTTGCAGATAGCAACTTCTATAGTTTCTTCTAAATTATGGGTTCCAATAAGTCATTGATTGGCCTTTTCCTCTACATAAAAGGTTTCACTCCTGGCCTCAAAGGGATAGTGTGAGTTATAATTGACGTTTCATAAGTTTTCAAATCCTCATAACTCCAAGCTATCACATCTTAATATGTGTGTAATGCATCGATTATTCCTTTCCTCTCTTCTAGAGTACATACTTTACCAATGAAGACATTCCTGACATCCTCATGAGTTCCCATGTTATATGTTTCACAATGTCCACTGATGGACTCCTTCTTGGCATCTTGTTCTTGATCTCTAACCTTATCCAAATCAAAAATACTTTCTAACTACACCATTCGTCTGGGAATAGTATTAGTCTTCAAATTGATTACTCTTTCCAGATCCATCTCTACTTCTTGAGGTTCAGTTTCATCAATAAACATCTGAACTTGTGATAAAATCCAAAATATGCTTATTATCTTCAAATACCTGGAAGTTGGTGACATTGTTAGGCACTGAAGGCACTGGAGTTAACTCCACTATAAAATTATTCAATCCTAAAAGGGACAAAGGTTGCAACATACTAGTTTCCTAAGCAAGGGAATGGACTGTTTGATTCTTCTTGCATGGTATCAACTAAATGTTGAAGGCATCAAATCCTTCAATAATGTCCCATACTGTATGTCTATAATTGGTCATTCTTTTGTAATGACAATAGTACTGTCTCCTAACTTGCTTAACCACTAACTCAGAATCCCAAAAAACTTGCAAAATCTTAACCTTTTTCTTTACTGCCATTAACAACCCATGGACCAAAGCCTCATACTCTGCTACATTATTAGTGCAATGGAATTAAAGTCTATGAGCAGAAAAGAAAGTCTTACCTTTTGGACTGATTAACTCAAATCCTGCTCCATCTGCTTGTTTTGACTTAGATCCATCAAACCTTAAATTCCAACAACCAGCAACTGCAGAATTTCTCATTGTATCTCTTGCATTGTTGTTGCTAGAAGGTTCCTTAGAAAGCATCACTTTCTTCCCTTTAGGGTCCTCCTGAATGTTCTGGATATTGATTTTGACTACTGGGATGGGATTGATACATTTTTTCACTTGTTCCACTGCAGTCTGGCATAAGCAACAGTCCAGTTCAAAATGGGAGGCATTATGGACCCTGCACCAATTTGGCAAGATAAAATCTCTGAAATTCATTTCCCTACCCAACTGAATCTGATCCTCAATGCATTTATGAATGAATTATTGGAAATTATCCAGCAAACTGAGCTAATTATCTTCAGGATCATCATCATTTTCAACTGGTTCCACTAGAGCTTCAATTCTACTAGATCCTGTTGTGAGTCAACCGAAATTATACGCAACATAAGGACTTCCTCTACATCTGACTCCTCAAAAGGGGTTGTAAGCATGTAATTACCCATACTTCTGATATCCAAATTTCATTGGAGGTATTCTGATATTTTGTGATCATGTATTTCATCTTGGGTTCTCTTTCAATTCTAATCCAGTTTGGCACTCCCTTCCAGGAAAGCCACATGTGAGAGTGATCAGTCGAGACATATCCATTCAAGGCCCTAGTGAAGTCTCTTCGCAGAATCAGGCCATAAGCTTCGGGTATATCCACCACCTGTATATTGATAACTTGTTGAATTCTAGGGTCAAAAGCAACCTACATATGAATCATGTTTAATTCCCCTACAACATTAACTTTAGTTCTATCCAGTTGAGTAAATTTCTTTTGGGACTCATCAAGAGTAATACCCAAATCTCTACAAACACCAAAGGGCATTACATTAGTGGAGGCACCTAAATCCAACAAACAGTTGTGCAAGTTCTTACCAAATATACAAATAGAGATCAGCAATGGAGGAGTGTCTATTTTCTCTTGAAACAGAGTTAAGGGAGTATCCACTTGAGCAACTTGAGTTCTATCTTTCTCTTTTCCTTTATCTCTAGGAGGCACATGGAATTGATTATGAGTCTAATTTTTTCTTCCTACCATTTGAGAACTAGATGCTTTATTGATACTTTCACTAACTGATTTATCTTGTGAAATGGAATTTGCATTATAAGCTCGTAGAACTGTATTCCTAATGGTTGGAACTCTCAATAATTCAAATGTAGAGATACTTACCTTTAGTTTTTTGAGTTCTTCCACAACATATATGACTAGTTGTTCCCCACTTAGATCAGCAAGGGTCTCTTTTGGGTATTCCACCACCACCTTGTCCTTGTTTGCATCAACACTTTTTCCTTTTGATGGATCAATTTGTGCTTGTCCTTCCTTTGATAGGTATTGTTTAGACACATGAGGATATAGTGGATTATTACTAGCATTGGGGTCTGGAGGTGTGGTGAAGTTGTTTGGAGGAATGGAAGTGGTGAAGGGGCTTCTAGCTTGTGGATGTTTGTGTGACAAGTCTCTCAAATCATATTTCTTAACAAGCCTCTAGAATGTATGTACCTCTTCAACATAAGCTTCTTCTTCATCCATGGGGCCATTGTCATTCACTAGATTTTCATCAAACAACTATGCAATCTCATCTCCATTGCACACCTAATCTACCTCTTCTTTCAGTTATTCTAGTTCCTCCTTAGGCACATTTTCCTTGCTCTATGGAAAAGGAGCATGATTCAGTACCAACACTGATGAATCATAGGGAGTAGATGGCACCATTCCTAACTTCTTGAATTGTTCTCCACTTCATACTGGAAGATTGAAGCTGATGTCTAGAAATCTTGACAATCTAACTCAGAATGTTGACTTGTTTTATGGATCCTACACCATCCCGATAAAGCAGCCTCAGCTAAATATACACCATTTGGAGGCTTCTCTTGGTTGACTGCCTGATTGACTGGCTGATCCAATGGGGCAGGAATTCCTCCATTATTAGGTCTCATATTCCAAGTCCTATTTTGTCTAGGTGGTTGTCTCCTGTCAAACCCTTGTCCACCAGCTTTCCCTCTATCAAAGTTCTTGCTCGAATATTTCCCTTTATCAAAATTTTGTCTTCTATCATTATTATACACTCTTTCGTTGTTATATCCTCTTTCAAGATGTTGCACCCTATCAAAATGTTGTCCTTGTTGATTTTCCTGACTTTCTCTACTATGATTGGACTACATACTTCTCTCAGCAACTTGCAACTGACTGTTCTGGTTCCTCAAATAAGTTACCTCCATATTCAGTTTCTTCACTTGTTTAGTCAATTCATCCAGTCTCTCTTTGTTAGAATTTTTGTATGGATGTTGGTTTGCGTTATTTTGGGGATATCCTACTACAACATTGACATTCATTGATTGGTTTAATACTTTAGAATTTTGCAGATACATGGGAAAACCAACCTGAGAATGTGGATGAAGAGGCTGATTCACATTTTGTTGAGGATAGCTAACTACAGGTGGAACTTGACTCATTGGAGGCCCTGGGTGAGGGACCATAGGCAATTGAGGCACCAAATTCCTAATTGGAGTGTGATTGGCAAGAGCCTGGTTGAGAGTTGGAATCTATCTGGGGTGAGCAATGGGTCCTAATGATGGTAAAGGCCCAGATAAGTGTTTCCTTAAAGTAGTGCTAACCTTCACAACTTTCGCGTATGCATCAAGTAGGGTAGTAGGAGGGCTGTTTCTCCATTTCATGAAGGTAGCAGTCAAACTGTCAAGTCCCTCATAATAGACTTCTAAAGCAGTGGGATCATCAACAACATAAGGGATCTACAGCTGAGTATGGGCACAATGAAACCTATTGTTAAAGGATGATATGGGCTCATGGACTTCTCTCTTAACATTGGTGAACTGAAGATAAAGCTTGTTGGGACTAATGGGAATCCTAAACTTCTGTAGAAATGTAGTCTCCAATTCAGTTCAATTCTGAATAGATTTAGCAGGAAAATGATTGTACCAATAGAATGCGTCTTCTCTTAGGGAATAAGAAAAGAGCCTACATGCTACATCCTCGTGATTAATTCATGTATCCTTAAGGAAATTCTGAAAGATCCTAATGTGTTCCTCAATAGTTCTATTGGGGTCATTAACATGGAACTAGAAAAGAAGTGTTTTGGGTTCTTGGGCATGAAATTGTAATTAGCAAAGGTCAATGGAGATGGGTTATTGGTAAGGAAAGCCATTGGTGGAGGTGGGAGTGGTAATGGTTGATTTATGGATGACTGTGGTTTTTGAATGGGAATTCCCTCAGACTTAGACTCAGATGAACTTGATGAAGATGGGGATGATGGAGATGATGGAGGTGGTTGGGTGTATGATGATTCTCCCCTTCCACTGGTCCTTCTTGACCTAGTAGGGACTTGTAATTCTTCAAATTCCTCCTCCCCTAGAGTAAATCTAGTCCTTCTGAATCTTTCATAAGAGATAGCAGACAAAAATTGATCCAGCTTAGCTTATTCAGGCCCTCCTTCTAGTGCCAATCTGTTCAGGGTACTTTCTATATAGCAACAACTCAGAAAGAATATGGAAATCCTATCTCTCTTGAAAGCTAAATCTCTATCAGAAAGCCTCAAGAGATAACCCCAAGGTCTCTAATGTCAAGTCTTGATAATGCATAAACAACTCAGTGATAAAAGTGAAAATGTTGGTAATCACAAAGGGACCTTAGTACAAGCAAATGTTGAATCTCTAATTTATTAGATCTACCAATATGATGATACTTCAATCCTAAATCTAACCCAAATGGTAAAATAAATAACAAAAGATAAGGGTTTCAAAGATATTTTTAAATTAAAACTACTCCTAAGATTAACAATGCAAATGATGAAATACTTGAAATGGACCAATCCCTCATAAACTAATTTCTGCTTAACCCAAATCAGTTTGTAATCTTACATAAATAGTGCAATCTTCTAAGGTATTAAAGATTTTCAAATCATGAACACTCATATAGGACAACCCTATTGCAATTGAAATGGATAAACCTTCACAATTGAACTAAGCACAATAAATGTAAGGTCCAGGCTAACTTTGCAAAGAAACTAACAATCTACTAGCTACAAAAATTATGAACCAGGGATTGCTGCAACCACTTCAAACATCAAACCATAAACACCATTGAATTAGGTATAATTCTAAATCTAGCATATTATCTAATACTTCCCAAGCAATATCAAAAATAGAACAAAAAGAACCATGCAAGATAAATCAACACAAGAGAATTCACCAAAAGCACAATGTCTCCAATTGTATTGAATCATCCAATAATAGCAAAAATTCCAGTGTTTTGTGTTACAACACTTGCTCGAAATGAACTAAATTCTAACTTATAACTCTTGCACTACTACTAAATTCACTCTAGTATCAAAACTTTTTATCTATCTAGCCCTTAAAAATGAGGCAGAATGCCATATTAATAGAAACCCCCAAGATATGTCAGCCTAGTTAAGGTTTACAATAATAATGTACCACAAAACAAGTCGGCCCAAGGAGAATTCAAAATAAGATAAAATATGCATTAAATGCATCAACTCCATCTAGGTTGGCCTGGGATCTCCAATATAGTTCAGACCAATGCATGCAAAATAATAGGGAAGCACAAATTCGAATGTATCCCTCCATTAACTACTTTCCCCTTTGTCTTTATTTCGCTCCACCCTATCATGCACCATCAAAAGTACTTTGTCCAAGTCGACTATAGGTGGTAGAGGTAAAACCTTAAGTATCTTTTCAAGAGATTTAATATTTTCTCTTGACTGCTCCACCGACTTATCCCACTCAACCTTACTGGACTGATATCTATCAATAATTTCAATATAGGTGGCCACATCATCCAACTGATGTTCAGTAATTGGATCTTCATTAACTGGAGAATATACATCTCGTCACCATTTTCTCAACTATTGTAAGCTCAAATTATTTGGTACAAACCTCTTTCTCCCTATCATTACCTCAAAGAAAGAAATGCATCTATTATACATGTCAGTCAAGGTATCCTCAATTTGCCTCCTCTACTTATATATCTTCTTCAAAACCTTCTGCCTTATTTGCAAAGCTTCAAACCATTCCCAAGGTTTTGTAGCTCGGGAGGAGGGGAGAATTCCATCACTCACCAACTTATCTTTAGTTTATTCCATGATGGTCTTGGTCTTTTGTAGCAGGAGACTTGTATCTTATCTTGAGCTAATGCATCTTTCAACCAATTTATCAACATCATTGCATCTCCTCCAGTTGAAAGGATGTCCTTGATAGCATTATCCCCCTTAATTTTCACCCCCTGTAACCAATTCATTGTGGCAAGAGTAGTGGCCTTCACTCTTTCCAATTTAGTTATGGTTTCTTGTGGTAGGAAACTCACAGCAGAAGATGATGAGCTAATAGATTGCAAGGGATTCATCAAGTCCTACAAGTATTTCTTTAATTTCTCATTCTCCTTCTTCAGTTCTCACTTAGTCTACATTTGTTTCCCCAACCTTCCTAGGATCACTACACTAGAGCCTTCATAATTTTCAATATATTGCTCCATGGACATAGCCCGTAGGTTGATGGTTCGTACATTGTAATCCTCTCTAGTTGCATCATCTTTGTTCTTATCCGAAGTAGGAGTAGCAATGTGGACTACCCTATTGTTGGCCTCATCTCTTTAAATCTTGGAAATTACCCTAGCCTTCTTCTTTCTTTTCCCCTTTCCTATGTTTTCCAATAACTCATCCCAATTGGGAGGGGTGTCATCCACGACAATTTTTTTTCTCTTCAATTCCCTATCCAACCAACCTAGAACAGTAGGTCCTGACTGTGCTTTACTCTTGTTTAACTTCATCTTGTTTGTCCTTAGGCGCATCTTCATTCAAATCCTGCTTCTTAGGAATCTCCTCAACTTCATCCTCCTTTTCTTGAGTATGCTCTTCTTTGTGCATAGGTGATGGAGTCCTAACTAGAATTTATTCTCTTTGAGGAGGTCTAACTTCTTCAGTTCCAAGAGGTGAATCCTCATATGTAACCAGGGGAGACAACAACACCCTTCCTATTTCTGCCTCAACATTATAGAGCTCACCCTCTTGAAATTCTTCTCCTTCTATATCTTGGTGACCCTCAGCTTCCTTGGATTCACCTAGTTCCTCATGAGCTTCATGGGTTGAAGGGATATCATCATGTTGTTCTGCATGAGGAGTAATCGAAGGAGGATCCTTCTTTGGCACACTTTCCTTAGGAGAAGGAGTTCTTGATTTCCTTGTATATACTTGTGTCCTTTCTCCTGAGCTCTCCACATCTACCATAGGTTGGTTAAATTCTTCTCCAACCTTGGAGCTTACCTTTTGTGACATTGTTACAATTTTTCTTCTTTTGGGCACAAAAGAACTAACCTCGGGATCTTTCTTTTCAGCTTCCTCTTTTCTAGGCTTCTTAGCCTTTGAAGTATGTCCTTTGTTTTTTGGCAATAGGTTTTCTTTGTTTTTCTATTTCCTGAGCTTCCTCCACTTGAACATCTTTAATCTTGATTTTAAAAGGAGAGATCACCTTGCCCTTACCCTTGGGATCCTTCTTAGCTAACTCCTCGGAAGTAGAATGAGGGTATAAGTCTCCCATCAGATCATAGGTGCATTGCACATCTTCATTCTCCAATTTCCATATCTTATGCTTCAGCCACAACTTTGTATAATTAATGATTGGATTCATCAACTGCTCTAACTCTATTTTTTCTTCTTCCAACCAATCTATTTCACCAATTGGTTTTTCCTTTACTGCCTCATAGCATGGCCCTGAATCAAATCTCTCTCATCTTCAACCTGATCTGGAGCTACCTTCACATTATATAATCAGACTGAATCTACTGGTAGCTGGGAAAACTTCTTCCTTCTTACCTCATACTCATCATTGTAGTTAGCCCAATAGTATTCCAAATCATTCTTGTGGCTATACTCTCTACTAGATTTCTTTTGTGCTTCACCAATTTTGTCAAACCTAGACCTCTTGGAATGAAAGGATAACCCAAGAGTACTCATCTCCTCTCCTGAAGCCTAAGCTGAGTTAATGGAAGGTCATGTTTCTCTGGTGCCTATCCTCAAAGGGAAGTCCCCACCAAATCCATTCTTATGTTTATCTTTCTTCATGATGACATCAAAGTCACATATTTGTCTTGTGACCTCCAGGAGTATGATATGATCAGTGGGATACCTTGGAAGTCGATATGGATCCCTTTGACAGCCATCAATCCTTATGTATGAGAAGGTGGGAAATTGTATGAACGAAGCCCCATACCTCTTCATTAGCTCCTTGGCTTGATCAGGAATCCTCACATGCTTTGCACCTTGGAGTAACCTGGTGATGTACATGGTGAATGCATCATTCAACCTTCTATAGTTTGAGTTACCCAAATGCAATTGTGGGTAAACCTCATAGATCACATCTTGCTCGAAGATGCCTCTGGTACCTAGCCCCTTATATAGATGGAATATTGCAAGCACATAGACCAAGTAGAAAGTCATTGTGAAGGTCTTGGTTTGTAGGAAATTACATAGTTGCTCATGAATCATAGCACTTATAATACCTACCTAATGATAATTAGTATTCTGCTCCATCCTTACAATGATGTGGAGCATCTAGCCCTCAAACACTTCAAAACTCTTCAATCGTACCACTCTACAAAGAAGGGTGATAACATCATAATATTCCTTCTTGAACTTTGCTCTAAATAGCTGTTTGGGCAGCTTGGAATAGTGAGACATGGGTTTCTCCAACCAAGAATTGATGACCTGTTGGGCCTTCATAGAATTTCTTTGGCATATCCATATGAAAAGCCACCACATGAGACCTGTTGGGCATGTCAAAGGTCTCGAAATTAGACATTGGATATAAATTTCCTATAATTCTCCCTTGGGGACTGACTATCCTTTGGGTACCTCTTTCATAGTGCCTAGCACACTCAATAACCAACTCATAACATTGCATGGTAGGAGGGAATCCAACCACATGCGCCAATCCTGATTCCAATTTTCTTCTAGCTAGTAAAGTAAGGTTTTGTGCTGCCATTTTGGCCTTGAACTCCTCATAGTCCCATAGTCCAATATTTGTGTCAATCACTTTTGACCAGATCGAAGTAATCTTGCTCTCCAGGATCTTACTCTTGATATCCATCTTGATCCTTTCTACTTCAGACATAGGAGACCCTTCTGAACCTAGATCCACCATTCTACCCTTGGTTCCACTTGCAACTACCTTACTTGACTCAACCTATACTTAACAAAGAAACCATAGTAAAGATCACCTAAAAGCCAAGTTGAATCAATCATAAACAACATAATCATCATCAAAATGAATCCTAGATAAACAAGGTGTCATTAGTTCTCATAAAAATTGATCATATCAAAATTCAGGTTTCAAGTCATCCTGCGGAATCCAAGCCAGAGAGGAATTTCAAAAAATTCCAAGCTAGGGGGATTCCAACGAAATGAACATGAATAGCATCCATTAGTTATTTAGGAAATCATCATAAGCCAAGAAAAAACATGAGACATCTTACAAAAACTCAAATTAATCATAATATGCATAATCATACATTAACAAACCATCCTATCTCATATTGTTTCACTTTCCACTAAATTTCAGGGAATTCCGCGTAGGATAGATTTCTGCGAAAGAGGCAATAATCTGCAAATTATTGAAGGATGAAGGGACAAAGGAAAATTTGGGAGAATCCAGAAGCAACGGAAATCCTCAGAGAAGATAAAACTCTAAAAAACTTTGAATATCAAGAAAATGTAGAGGACTAGGAAAATTGGGGAAATCCGCCAACGAAGGAAAATCCCGAAACTGAAAGAAAACCCGAATATCAACATTCTCTAATGATCTCACTCAAATTGATAAAATGATCACAAATTTGAGGAGTTTGGGCTTGCAGCAAGTTTGATTTGAACCTCATGCTAATTTTCTTCTAACTAAAGGCTCCCCTGAAAACAAACCGAAGGGAAATGGCGATGCCCTGGGCATAAAACCCTAAATTTCAACCATTGATGCACAGAGCAAGCTTGGTGTTTAATTATCTAAACTGCTAGGTTCTCATAAAGGGTTATTTACGGCTCACAAATAGGCTAACTCATAATGCAAATGAAAGAATGAGCTTAGAAATTACTTGGGAAACCATAAAAATGACAATATCAAGCAACCCTAGCCTCAGATGCTCAAATGTACAGAACTATGAATTCCAAGCACACCCAAACAGAAAGAGTTACTCACATTCAATAATCAAAAGTGGGGTAATAAACACATACCATTAATATAATGCAAGTCAATTCCAGCAAAGAAAAATGACAATCTTGAATGCCCGAGCAAGTAAGAGCAATGATAATGCTCAAGGAATCACAATCAAATCCAACAATTCACAAATCCAGCATGCCAAAGCCAGCCAAGCACCTCAGGATCGAGTACTTCAACTCAACAGGATGTAAATGATAAAGCAAAATGGCATAAAGCTCCCCAAAAACTTGATTAAATACCACCTTCAAAGATTATACAAATGAAATTAATGCAGTCGACAAGACATCGAGACAAAATCTAGAAACCCGATAGGATGAAAGATATTCGAAAAAGTCTGGCCACAACGGAATTCCATGAAGACCAGAAATTTATGAACCATAGTGCAAAGTAAGTAGGACTGGACTTGAAGAGTAGTTGGGGAATTCAACCAGGAGCGGATTTTCCCGAAAGCAATGAAAAACTAGAGATAAGCTCAAAACTTAAGATTTTCAATGAATACCCCAAAGGAGATCACCCAAGAAAGAAAGATAAACACTTAAGATTATGCCAAGGCAAGGTAAAGCCTCAAAATCAAAGGTTCAAAACACCAAAAAATGAAAGCGAAAGAGGGTCCTAGCTTTCAGCGAGGCATGCGTGCAAAAACTACACAACACTATGGACTACAAAAGCATTGTTAGAAGTACTTGGGAATGCAAGAAGTGAGTGCAAGAGAGTGTGAAGAAGTTGAGTTGAAAGATCAGAAGATGAAATGCATGTAAAAGGAGTGAATTTGAAGGAGAGAGTGAAGAAAATTTCCATATTCAGGTTAGTTGACCAAAGAAGGAATTACAAATCGACCACCAATGAGAAGCGTAATACCTCTGTAGGCTCTAGCCACAGGAATTTGCCAGGGATGTAAGCACACCATGTGGGTGTCCCCGACATAAATTATTTTGTCGATGCTCAAAATAGGTGCCAAGTGGAACAAAGGCAGTGGGCTTATGTGGAATTCAGCTTTTGAATTTGGTTTTCTAAAGTGGAGAAAGGAAAAAGGAAAATTTGTGTAAGGGGTAAAAATTCAATCCTATACATTTTGAAAAAGGGTTATAGTGTTAGAGAGTAAAGTGTGTAAGTGAGATTTTGAGTTAGTTTGATAGAGTGTTGATTGAATATTCTAAGCTAACCATAGTTGAAGGATTGTGAGTAGAGAAAGATAACTGCGTTGCAAAAATTGTATTGATTGTATTGATGCATTATCAGGTTATGCAGAATCAATTTTATGCATATATGATCTTTTAATATTGTAGAGGTTTTTTCCTTGTTTGTACTGAGTTGGTGCTCAGAATAGGGGATTGGTGTCTCCTTAGGGTTGGTTCCCTTAAAATATTGTAACATAATATTTATTTGTGATGTTGGATTTGAGTAGTAGAGTCAAGCAACTTTTTTCACTATGGTTTTTCCCATCTTAGGCCTTCCATGCATATCTAGTGTTATGTGTTGGTCTTGTATGTGCATGTACTTGTCTATGATCTTTTCATGTTTTAACCTACACATTTAGATTTAAGGGTTGTGTCTGCACTAAGGATAAGAAGATTAAATTTTTAGTATCTACTAATTCACCCCCCCCTCTCAGTATATTGTTGTGTTTCAACATCATATGCATCATATATATTTTGATCTTCTAAACATCTAAAATATCTTACTGAATTACACATTCATTAATCACATTTTCCATAAAGATTCATATGCAAAACATAATCATATATTAAAGCATTGTAACTCAACAAGGTAATAGTAAATAGGTAATAACACAATGGGGTGTAACATTTCCCCCCTTGTGAATCATCATCCTTTATAATTTTAAGTATCAAATGTAAAAAATAGACCATAAAACATAAACATAACAATATTGTTTCAAGAACTTTCAAAGTCTAGCAAAATATGAGGAAATTTTTTCTTCACCTCATAATAGTTCTCCCAAGTGGTAGAATCTTCTACATATTGATCCCACTAGACCTTGCATTGTAGAACCTATTTATTACATAAGTAAAGCTTATGTGTTTCAAGCACCTTGAGAGGCTCAATTGTTACCACTCATTGGTCCTATACCTATTGAAGTACCTTAAATCTGCATGTAAGATCACTTCAAATACTCATTAGAAATGTTAATCTAAACACACAAATCTGCAAATACCTCCATGAAATAGAATATCTATGCTAAAGAAATGCCACAAGTAACAAAAACAGCATTAAGAAGACATTTTAAAAGCAAGATAAACACTTATTCCATGTTGGATTGGTGTCACATGTGCTAGTGACCCTTTCCCAACCCTTGATCAAAGCTCAAGTTGTGTAAATGATAAAATGAAAATGATGGAGATGATGGAGTGAAATGAACAAGATCAAATCTCAAATGAAGAGAGTAACCTTGCATCAAATTGTGGAGATTGTGAAGGATTTGCTCAATGTTGAAGCCTCTATTTGAAGATTTCAAATGCTAAGATTGTTGAAGAGGGACCAATGTGGGACTAAAGATTAAGCCAATGAGATAAAGACACTTGTCAAATGATGATTGGTTGATGTATGTGCAAGATTTGGGAAGAGTGCCCATGAGAGGGAAAATTTGAATTCAAATTTTCCAATAAATGCTGATTTTGACTTTGGAAGGGGACATGTAAGAGACACGTAAGGCCTCATAAATGTTCTATTTTGGTGTACATGTCCACTTGGGGGGAAATTCAAACTTGGAGAATATTCTCCCTTTATGCCAAGTTGAAAATAAAGATTTTTGATAAATCAATTAAATGCAATTTCATGTGCAAGTGGCCAAATCTAGAGAATGCAAGTGGGATGGGATTAGCATTAGATCAGGATTAATTAGCTAAGATGATGATTAGGCTGATTTGACCAATTTGACTTGATTTAGGGATTTAAATCAAATCAAAGGGAGATGAATGATGATCTGAGATTTAATTAAATAAATGATTGATTTATTTAATCAAAGAGATGATGATAGGATCAAGTTTGATTTGTTTGACTTAAGTTGATGAATTTACCCTGATGAATGGATGAGTGTGATTTTGATCAAATGCATAATGCTAATTTTGCGTGTCTACATTTTTCCCCTCTTTGAAGCAATGTACTTGTTGCATTGGTTCAAAGAATAAACTTGCCGCGATCGAAATTAAAAAATTTCATGATTTTTTGGATGCCCCAGCGGAAAGTACACTGGTACATTGCCCCCTCGAGAGATTGAGCGAAAAGATTCAATTTGAGGGTCGATCTCGCGATAAAGAGGTTCAAAATGGATGGTTATGGACGATGATGCAAAGATGATGATTTCAAGATGCTTAGAATAACAAATCTATATTATCCTAAACAACTTAAATGATTATATGATATGAGATGGATGATGATATGCTATGATATGCAATGGATGATTTATGTAGATGCTTAGACTAGCAGATCTATATTATGATAATGATTTATGCAATACATGTGAAATGATCGATGTTTCCTATGATGTATGATATGGATGATATGTGGTATGCTGACAGTTTCATGGATGCAAGATGGATGCATGATGGATGCATGCTAATGGTTTGTGGATGCAGGATGGATGAATGATGGATGCATTGGTGATGATGATTGAATATTCATGATGCAATGTTAGTGCGAAAGTTAGATGATGACAAGAGGATCCAACAAATCCATGATTGGTCAAGACTTTATTAGAGATGATGATGATGATAGATAAATGCTAATGATGATGATTCGCTTATCAAGGATTGGGATTTCAAAGGGTCACTTACTTTATCTTTGATAACACACCTAAGCACGATGCATCAAGGTATGAAGGACCAGGATGGCGTTGTACTTAGTGTGATGGACTTTGACTCAACAAGTAGATAGGAGTATTCTTGTCCAAACTTGACATACAAAAACCTTGCTATGGCGTACCTAACAAAGCAAGTATTCACCAAGTTATATTACAAGAGCGTCCAACAAGCACAGCAGACAAAAGATAATGATCGTTACCCCATTCCTATCTCTCTAAATCCTTCATTTGGATATCATCGAGAGGTCCTTGGAATGAGCACAATAAGATAAATCAAAAGAAAAGATCAAGTACACAAACAAGCCAATGTTCTTCATACCTCTAGCCAAAGGGATTTGTTTTGATAGGATAA
>VDFB02137311.1:65776-105592 GCA_007258455.2 Sequoia sempervirens | reverse complement strand
ATAGGATCAATGAAAATGACCCATGTCAATATGTTTTACCATAAGCAAGCGTAAAGCGTGCCCCAAAATTTTATCAAGATCAAGAAAATTTGGACTATGGATGCAGATATATGCGAATGGATTGGACAAATGGTTCATAGATGGATGGATTTATTGTGGATGAGACGGATGGAATGCTCGATTTATTATGGATGGGATGAGATGCTTTCTCCTGAAGTGGCACACATAGATGCTCGATTCTACTCATGACGCCTATTTGCCAGGTTTTCATCATGGTCTTGCCCAAAGCGCCGCCCATGCGGTTTTCACTAGAGGACGATTTTTATCTTTACTATTTTCAATCATTTTTCTAATTTTTTTTGGATTTTCATATTTTTTGATTTTTTTGGTTTTTTTCTGAAAGATTCATGCTGAACCACTTGGTGGTGTTGACGTAGATGCCCCTGTCATAATGTGCCATCGATATCCTGCTTGAAGAAGCTGCTTTGCTAAGATACGTGCACTTGAATACAATTTTTTGGATTTCTGATCTGCTTCGTTGATACCAGAGTTGACTTTGTCTTTGTGCGCACATCATGTATAGATCGGGCTTTCCTCGAATCCTTATGATGAAGGGTTGTTGCCAATACACTACTAACAAGAATTGATATTGGCGCGCGGAGACGCGGATGGAGGTGTTTATGGATACAGATGGATTGGTTGATGCCTTGGAATCTTTGACTCTCCAAACTTGGGAAGATGAGCAATGATGGGTGGATACGAAAGTGTACATGGAATTAAGACCAACTGCTTGATACACTTTGTACGTTGCTTGAAAAGCTTGCTGTTTCTTTTGCAGACATCTTTGATGGATACCTTTCCCTCTTTTAGTTTGCCCCACAGTTTCTTTGACTGATGGAGTTTGATAGGGATGATCTTTCTTTGTATTTTTTGGTATCCATATGTATTTGATTTGTCCATTATGCTTCTCAGCTTCTCTTGATTTGATAACATTCTTCGTACTTTGATTCAGATCTTTCTTTTGACGTTGGTCCCAATTCATGGATGGGGTGATGGGTGGATGAAGATTCGTGACATGGCTGGTTGTAGTGTTGGCACTGGTTTCACCATAAGGATTCTTTGTGCTCCCTATGTTGACGTTTGCTTGAGACATAGTTGCCCCCAGTATGGTGGTAGTAGAAACTTCATGCTTTGATTCTGCTTGTTCGAAGAGCTCTTGTTCAGAATGCATTCTCTGATCAATGATCACCGTAGGTAATGTTATTTCCATTTGCTGCTCTGCTAACTCTGGAATATCTTGTTCTATTTGACTTGTTTCCTTGAGCGGATAATGTTGGATATCTTTATTCATGATGTCCTCAATCTGAGTTTGGGACATATTTGATCCTGATGTTGACAACTCTGTTTGATTGTAGGAGTTAAGAATTTGCTCTTTTTGTGTAACAAAATCTTGTTCTAGATGAAGATCATCTATGTGTCCATCCATAGAAAGCATCTCATGGGTAGATGGAGGAGTATGTGCTACATCGATATGATCATCTTGCATGGATAGGAGAGTGTTCATTAGATTATTGTAGTATCTTGAAGATACAAATTCTTGATCTTGATTAATTTTAGAGTTGCTTTCAACATGCTTTAGATCAAGTTCCTGACATGGATCAGTTCCAAAGGATGAATTACTTATAAATGGTTCTTGGATGTCGACATTAGGCATGGTTAAGTTCAAGGTTCCTTCAACATCTGTAACCATGAGGTCAAAGGGGATCAACATGTTTTGAAAATGACCATTGCTAGACCTTAGTGAAAGATTTTGATCTTGCTTTGGAATAACTTCTTGAGATATGTCCTCTAACTCATAAGGCGATGTAAAGACATTTTCAATATGATCATTGGTCAACAGATCATGCATTATGTCAATTGGATCAAATAGTCCTAACACTCCTTGGAATAGATCACTAAAGAGTGGCTCTTGATGTATCGTGAGTTGATCATTGGATTGTGTACATACATCGTCAATGTGTTCCTCGATGGAGAGGTTTTGATCATTGTTTTCGACAATTGCGGTGGAGAGATTGTGAATGTCTTCGACCATAGAGTCAAGTGATTTTGATATTTCTTGAATTGGCTCATTATCAAGTTTTGTTGGTGGATTTTGATCGTGATTTAAAAGTGACTCTTGACATATGTCGATTCGATCATTGGATGAAGTAAATGTGTGCTCAGTGATGGATTGATCTTGATCCTTGTTTTCAATAGTTGTCATCTTTTGTGTTTGTGCTCGTGTTGGTTGGGTAGCTTGAGAGGCTTGGGCAACTTGAGAGGATTGTTTCACTTGTTGAGCTTGTGTTGCTTGTTGCATGGCTAGATATTGTTGGAATCCCTTTTGAAAAGCAGCTTGTAATGTCGCGTTGTATTGGATTGATGTGGTGGAAATTGGTGGTGGTGGGGGTGGTGGTGGATTCGAAATCATGTTGGATGTAGTGACAAGTGTTTGAGATACGCTCGGAGCGATCATGGTAGTGAGGGGTTGAGATGTGATGGGTGTGATAGTGGTGTTTGGAGTGATCGAAGTGATAGAGATGGTTGGATTGACCGAGGTGATAGGTCCTTGGGAGACCGTATTTTGATTGGTTGGGATCATCATTGTTGCTTGATTGGATACCATCTGTTGGTGCGATGTCGATGGTATATTCAAAGGATTTGTCGTGATGGTTTGATTGATGTTAGGTGGATTGATTTGGGTGGCGTGATTGGTGTTAGGTAAAGGGGGAAGCCCTAAACCAAGGAATGATGTAGGTAATGGTGGTGGATATTTCCCTTGGTGCAATGCCTCAACTATTTTGGAAAGTTCCGCAATTTGATCTCGCCAAATTTGTTCTTGATTTTGATCTTGACTCACTTGAGATAGTTGATTTGGCTTGTGTTCAAGTAGTTTTGGCATGCATGCTTGTCGTTTTTGAATGGGATCATGGACGAATGGATTTTGGATGACGTTTTGATTTGGGATGATGTTCAAATTTGGCATGATAAGATGAACATTGTTGGTATTGGGAATCATTTTTCCAAAGTTTTCCGAGTTAGGATTCATGTTTCGAAAACTTGCACTTGGTACATCCACATTTGGTTTGTAGGGATTTGGTGGAATGATGTTGCTCATTTGAAGACTCATGTATTGATTGTTTGATTGGTGGATTTGTAGGTTTGGACTTAGATCTATCATTGGGAAATGTGTTCCAAACTTTGACTTGGGCATACTCACACTTGTTGTACCACTGACATTTGTCGAAGGCAATGATCTTATGCATGGACTTTGATAATTGATAGGCATTGCAAGGCTTTGAAGATTCAACTGATTTGGATTACTCAAAATGTATGGATCAAGTTTATATTCCATGTTCTTCTTGTGTTTCGACCTTGTTGCAAAAGTGACCTCTAAGGTTCTTAGGACCTATGACAAGATGGAGGATGAAATGTGAATGATATGAGTGTTGAATGTTTAGGAACTTTGGATCAATGCTAGACTTAGGGATTGATTTTGATTGGTTGATTTGGATGATGAACTTGTAAACCCTAAGATGTTGGATGTGATCTTAGGATGAACTTGTTCAAAGGATTGATAATTTAATTAAGTGTATGAGAAAGGATGCATTCCCACACACCTAATTAAACAAATGACTTTGGTTTCGATGATGTGCCTAAGTCTAGGATGATGTTTGCAAAGATCTAAAGTTGTTTTGGTGAGATGGATTGATGAATGTTTGAGATGGATGAAGTGTTTGATTTGATCCTAAGAGACTTAGAGAGACTTTGTTTACTAGGCCAAGGTATTGAAGAACACACTTTTCTCTAAGAGCAATCAAAAGACCAATATGACCAAGATATATCAAGCACATGTGTGGGGTCCAATTCGTTATCTTTGCTTAATGTATTCTTTTTACCAAAAACAACCACTTGATTAAAGTTTCAAACTAAGATGTCCAATTTCTTAATTTCTTTAAACCCCACAAGATATTTTATGTGGAAATTCAATGAACTTAAGGCAAGGGTTTTCCTATTGTTTACTCAAAAAGACAAATTGAGATATAATTCAATGCTTAGGAACCTCTACAGACGTGAATCCGCAGGGAAAGCAGTAACATATGGATTGAGTCAATGATATTTGTCTTCAAGAGGGTTTGAAATTTTGAGAATCATGTTGAATGTTTGTTTGCAAAATATTTTCGAATACACACTGTGTTTTCAAACAAAGAATAATTACAAGCCCTATGGACATGTAAGACAATATTTGTTGGATTCCCACTTGGACAAGTCCAGCTACGCTTATCCCTAGCGGATGGTTAGATGCTTGACTCCCACCGCTCCCTCCACGGCTCATTATCGTCAATCGGGGCAAGCCAAGCATCAACACCCATGAAACTCCATGGCATGCTTTCCATCTCTACTGAAGACCGTGAAGAGTGGGTGGCTTCAAGCACCGTTCTTGCACCAACAAATAGATTAAGGATTTTGGCAAATTCTAGCACATGGGTTCTAGTAAGGACTTTCCGTTAGTGGAGATTGACCCATATGGCAAGAGTCCCCTTTGGATCCATCTTGCAGAGCCAACTGCTGCGATTATGGCGCTTTTAACCAAAACCCTCATTTATATCCCGGCCGAAATAATACTTTGGCTTTAGAGTGTTACCGGTTGAGTCGCCCTTGGGTGAGTACTTTTCCCCAAGGCAGGCCTCTAAGATAAATAAAAGCGACAAAGACCAATCCAAGTAACTCGATCGATCTTTGATGGCACAAAGAAAGAGAATGTACACAAAAATGCCCCTACTCACACTCGCACAAGATGTTCAATTTTTAAGCCCAAATTGAAGTGTTTCAAAGCAATAAAATGTATTTTGAGTGTTTCTCTTGCACCCTAGATCGCACAAAGCGCAAGGGGAGAGGATACGTACTCAAAAGACAATCACACAATTCAAACACTTGTTCGTTTTATACCCTTCAAAGCAATTGTGAATTCGTTTTAAGCACCAAATGAATTATGAAGATTGCTTGTCCAATTCTTAGCCCAAAACGAAATCTAGTGAGTTTGTCCTAAGATTCATTTTAAGCCCTTTGCAATGAAAATCAAATTGTTTGTTTTAGACCCAAATGAAAATTAGTGTTCTAAAATGAAAAGAAAAACAATTTCGTGAAATAGTGTTGATCAAACACTTAAAGTGTTGAAAAACACATTGTGTTTTCAAAAAAAAATCATCCTCCTTTTGTCTTCGTTTGCTAGTCTCCTCGTTGATTTTTTTCTTTCGCTTTTCCTTTTTGACTCCGTTGTTCGTTTGTACCTATTAATACCACAAAAAGGAGTTATATCAAGAAATATCTTTGATAAAAGAAAGGAATAAAACAAAATTTCAGTGATAAAGCACCTAAATTCCTTAGGTCTATAAATATCAATACCTTTTCAACTTACCCCCCCACCTTCATAAAAAAATCAATTGATTTAAAGCCTCATCTATTTAACTTTCTTTAAGTTAGTAAATCATTCATAGACTAATGACTAACTTAAAATAATGTATACCATGATGTAGAGGGTGGCAACCAGCATGTAAATTCAAATTATAGAACATTTATTGCATCACATTGATTTATTCAAATCTGCATTCAATCACATCCATCACATCAAAGTTTATGCATATTTTAGATAAAACAAAAAACTTTAAGGTCCCTTCACATGATTGCGTTGAACCAGATCCCAATTTCTACATGAGTCTTGATATAGGGAAACATTATAAGCTATTCCTGACCAAACCAACAAGGCACTTTGACCAAGACACTCCTGCCAATGGACGCTCAAACAATAATAAATGAAACTGATTTATAAAGTTGTGCAATAATGTCTTTGGATATCTTTTCAAGGTAAATGTGAGCAAACATACTTCAAAGAAGATTTCAAGATCAAACGCAGCGACCAAATTATCTGACAGAAAGCACGCATTCTAGTCATTATTCCTACTTTATTCGTTCATCCATAGGCATCTGGCATAAAGGTTCTTGTGCAGCCCAGGCGACAGAAAATGTGCCGGTGTAAAATTAAATCCCTCAGCCTCCTCCAAATAAATGTCTACCAAGCAGTGAGAAGGACGTCTCAACCACTTTGTCTTGGGAAGATGCCTCTGTCAAGGCACTAGGCTGTTTGACAAGATGTGAAAGCATAGACAAAAACGCGTAGACTGTTCTGATAGAATGCCTCAAGGAATTCAAATTTCCTTAAATAGTGTATGCAAAATGTGGACGCACAGACAACACACGTGAACTGTTTGACAGAGCGCTTCAAAGTAATTTAAACTTCCCTAAATAATGTGAGAAAAATGTGAACGCACAGACAACACATGTGAACAATTCGACAGAATTCCTGAAAAAGATGTTAGCTCGAGGGCTTGCGCAATTAGAAAAGTTTGTTAAAAGAAGTTAGAACCATCACAAAAGTATTGTTGCCAAGTGTTAAGCCGAATTTGGAAGTCTTTGACCAGTGATTGGTTCATTTATGTATGCAGAATGCGTAAGCCTAGAGAGAAGACGTGAAAACTTTTGCAAACTCTCTCTGTTCAGCCGACAACCAACTTAAGTATCCATCAACCTATCCATTAGGATTAAAATGTCATTGGTCGCAGATGCAGGGTATACCTTTTCTCCAAGAAAATAAAAATGATTACGATTCGATAAAGAGATCCTTCATGTGGATGAGAGGAGTTAATGGCAAACAAAATTTTCAGTCACCAATGGACATGGATCCATGGATGCAGATCAAACCAAGTTCTGATTCTTTTCTACAAGGATATCAACCAGACATGTACCAAGAAACAAAGACAGTAGCCTCACATGATATGAATGTCAGGTCTTCTAAACAACTGCTACAGTTTCCACATTTGCAACTTATGACATCGCAAGAAGTTCAAAACGGATTGAAGTCACAGATGCATTAGAATGCTATCGAAGCAATCAAAATTTGCAGAGGGGGAAACCAGGAAATTCCCATGCAACCATGAGAGAAGAACAAAGGCGCATGTGTGGAGCAAACAAAATGTAGCCTGGGCGTGTAGAAAACAAAGCCAGCGGACAAATGCTTATGCACTCATTATTATTACAATGCACATGGAGACTAAATGTAAGAGCCACTCTGCCTGTGAAAGATTTGACATTTTATTGATCATGCAAGACTTTATATTCCTACGAGACAGCAATGAAGCCATACAGATAAAGACTTGTTCATTCCAATCTATGCACTAACTGATATTAGAGAGACGGAGACTTGACAGGGTAGGCTTTAAGATTCATAATGCTTTAGATAGTAAATCAGAAACTGTCGAAGAGTTGTCTGTCTCTGACAAATGAAAAAGTCCCTCAGAAGATGAGGAAGAGGAATCGGTTGAAGCAAATGGCAAGTAACAAACAAAAAGAAAAAAGCAAAATAAATGACTTGACGGACTGGACAAGGCTGTGTCTTTCCCTCCGTTAACGTTTACTGTCAAATGAATCTGCACCCTGCAAACGAATAACAAAGAAGCGTGCAAAGCTTGAACAGAAACAAAGATGTGACATCATAAATAAACAATCAAATATGTAAACTTGATTTCTGTTGGGGCATCTGAAAAATCAATCTGAAGATGGCCCTCCTTCTAGCGCCAAGATGAAGTACCTTAAATCTGCATGTAAGATCACTTCAAATACTCATTAGAAATGTTAATCTAAACACACAAATCTGCAAATACCTCCATGAAATAGAATATATATGCTAAAGAAATGCCACAAGTAACAAAAACAGCATTAAGAAGACATTTTAAAAGCAAGATAAACACTTATTCCATGTTGGATTGGTGTCACATGTGCTAGTGACCCTTTCCCAACCCTTGATCAAAGCTCAAGTTATGTAAATGATAAAATGCAAATGATGGAGATGATGGAGTGAAATGAACAAGATCAAATCTCAAATGAAGAGAGTAACCTTGCATCAAATTGTGGAGATTGTGAAGGATTTGCTCAATGTTGAAGCCTCTATTTGAAGATTTCAAATGCTAAGATTGTTGAAGAGGGACCAATGTGGGACTAAAGATTAAGCCAATGAGATAAAGACACTTGTCAAATGATGATTGGTTGATGTATGTGCAAGATTTGGGAAGAGTGCCCATGAGAGGGAAAATTTGAATTCAAATTTCCCAATAAATGCTGATTTTGACTTTGGAAGGGACATGTAAGAGACATGTAAGGCCTCATAAATGTTCTGTTTTGGTGTACATGTCCACTTGGGGGGAAATTCAAACTTGGAGAATATTCTCCCTTTATGCCAAGTTGAAAATAAAGATTTTTGATAAATCAATTAAATGCAATTTCATGTGCAAGTGGCCAAATCTAGAGAATGCAAGTGGGATGGGATTAGCATTAGATCAGGATTAATTAGCTAAGATGATGATTAGGCTGATTTGACCAATTTGACTTGATTTAGGGATTTAAATTAAATCAAAGGGAGATGAATGATGATCTGAGATTTAATTAAATAAATGATTTATTTATCTAATCAAAGAGATGATGATAGGATCAAGTTTGATTTGTTTGACTTAAGTTGATGAATTTACCCTGATGAATGGATGAGTGTGATTTTGATCAAATGCATAATGCTAATTTTGCGTGTCTACACCTATAAATAATTTCAATCAATAACATGGTTATCTCCAGGCATGTACTTCTTAAGGTACAATACATGACAGACATTTTGCATCCTAGCAGAGTTGGTGGCAAGGAAATTCTATTAAAAATAGGTTTAACTTATTTGAGAACCTCAAAAGGACCTATGTAATGTAGAGCTAGTTTAGATTAATTTCCAAAATTTATAGAACTCTTATGAGCTTTAACTCTTAAAAAAACCTTATTCTGTGCTAAAAAAATGTGTTTGTACTTGTTTGGAATCTGCATAACTCTACTAATTATCATTATCTTTCACTAGCCTCTACTTAATAATAAACGATCCTCCATTTTTTATAACATTTCTAGCCCAAGGTTTATTGTATCCTATAGCTTATTCTAGCTTATGTGAGTCTTACACTTCCTACTATATAATGCTTCATACAAATCCATCTTGATCACATAAAGATAAGATTTATTATATGAAAATTCTACCAAAGGTAGGTAATCTTCCCACTTGTATTGTTGATCCATGAATTACATTCTCAGTAGATCTTCTAAGACTTGGTTCACCCTTTCATATTTTCCATCATTTTCTGAATGATATGATGAAATTATGTTCAAGTGTGTCCCAAGTGAAGAAAACATGGTTTTCCAAAACCTAGATGTCATGTGAGCATCCCTGTCAGAAATAATCTTCTCGAGAAATTCATGTAGCCTAAAAACCTCTTGAAATTTTTTTTGAGGTATAACAGGAGTTGTCCATCTGTTAGATTTCCTAGAATAAAATGAGACACCTTGGTAAGCTTATCCACTACTACTAGAATAGTGTTATTCTTATTCCTTGACATTGGAAGACCCTACAAAAAATACATGTTAATCACTTGCCACTTACTTTCAAGAACTTCATGAGGATACAAATGACCTGCAAGGTGATTATTCTCTACCTTCACTATTTTACATTCTAAGCAACTTGATACAAATCTTGTAGCATCCCCTTTCACCCCTTTCTAGAAATACAATTACTTGACATTATCAATCAACTTGGTTACTCTAGCATGTATAGAATATGGTGTAGTATAAACTTATTTCCACACTAAATTCCTTAATTCCTCAGACTTAGGTACATAGATTCTTCCCTTAAACCTTAATAAATCATTAGGTTCAAAGTGAAATCCTTCATACTATGGGTCTTTCAAAAAAAAATTGAGTGCTTGCTTGACTTGCTCATAATACTCATCACCCATGGATTTCTACAACACTTGACCCTTGAAATCAGTTTGAATTAATATCATTGAGGAGATTTTCCTCCTTCAACATAGGGAATTGACTAGCCTATTTTCCTTTCCCTTGATAGAGTTGATGTTAAAATCATAATTTGATATCGATTCCAACCATCTCCTTTTTCATCCAATCAAATTAGGTTGGGTAAATAAATACTTCAAACCATGATGGCCAGTCTTCAGTTCAAAAGGTTTCCCCAACAAATTGTCTCCACATTTATAATGCATGAACAACTATTTCTAATTATGAACCTTGTGAAGCATATTTTTTTATCATAAGGCTTCATCCTCCTTGAATCATAAGCTATGAATTTCCATTACCACCTTAATATTTCACCCAAAACTTCTCCTAAAGCATCTACAATGATAATAAAATTACCATCTAGATTAGGTACTTTTAGTATCAAAGGTTTATTTAACTTCTCTTTGAGTTGGTCAAATCTTGTTTGACATTTCTTGGACCATTCAAACTTCTTCCCTTTTCTTTGCAAGGAGGTAATGCAAAAAACTATTCTAGAAAAGTTTGTAACACACTTCTAATAGTAACCATCTAGACTCATAAAACTTATAACTTTTGGCACATTCTTAGTCAATAGCCAATCAAGTAGTGCTTTTATTTTTGTTGGATCAAGAACAATCCCATCCACTAAAATCACATGACCTAGATATTTCACTTCCTTCTGAAAGAAGTTACACTTAGATAGTTTCCCATACAACTTATGCTCTCTTAATCATTAGAGAACAATCTCCAGATGTTGGAAATGTTCCTCTTCATTCTTGGAGTAGATAAGAATATCATCCAAGAGGACCAACACAAACTTATCCAAGCAATCACTAAATACATTGTTCATTAGGTTCATGAATGTTGCAGTTGCATTCATCAGTCCAAATGGTAGGACCATGAACTCATAATGACCATATCTAGTCCTAAAAGTTTTTTTGAAAATGTCTTCATCCTTGATCCTCAACTAATGATAATAGGAGCATAGATCATATTTCAAAAATAGTGCCACTCCTCACATTTGATAGAAGAGATTATTGATATGTTGTAATAGGTATTTATTATTTATCATGTCCTTGTTAATAAAATCATAATCAATGCACAAGTGTAGTGTAATATATTTCTTCTTCACAGAGATCACTGGCACTCCCTGGGGTGAAACACTAGGTCTTATTAGTCCCTTGCTCAACAATTCCTCCAATTGATATTTTAGCTCTGTCATCCTATATGGAACTTTGGATATTGTCTCGTCCCCTTGAACTATGTCGATGGAGAAATAACACATTCTTTTGGGAGGAAATATAGGTAGTTCATCTAAAAATACATCCACAATGTTCCTGAAGATAGGATATTTCTCCATATCCAACATTCCTGATTCTACCACCTCACCATCTTCAACCTCTTGGAGGTTTTGAGGTCCATAATATAATACACCATCTTGAGAAATGAACTCTTTACATTCCTCAAGTTTCTCCATTTTAACCACAAAGAGCTGACAACCTTTCTTCTTTGCTATATGAATTTGTATGGAAGATATTTACCACAACTTAACTTATCTTGGTGTTCCTTACAATGATACCGATTTTCCTAGATCATCTAAAAATTCTACTATTTTTGCATGACAATATACTTTGGCCCTATTTTCCACAACCAATTCATCCCTTAAATGACATCATAAGAGCCTAAATGAGCTACATATAAATTCACTTTTGAAAATAAACACGGAAGTTCAACCATTGCCTTGAATAAAAATTGATCCACCTTAGCTCTTTTCTATTTTTCATATTCAATAATCCAAGAATTTTCCATATAGCCATCTTTTCTAGAAGTTTTTCTAGCAATGCTAGGTTAATTTTTTTTATATTGCACTGATATCTATAAAAATTGAGATGGGTGTACCAAAAAAAGTACCTAGAATCTCCACCAGAGTAATCTAGTACTACACTTTTCAATTTCCTAACATCACATGAATCCTCTATTGGAATGTTGTTTGTTGAGGAGGTAGAGGGTTCCCATGTGGTTGTGTCCTTGGTGGTTTTTTAGGACACTAATTTGCAAAGTGATCTCCACCATACGTAGAACATCCTCTCAAAATTCATTTCCTTGTTTCAAGACTTCTAGATCTACCTTCATTCCCACTGGAAATGTAATTTTTGTTTACCCTACAATCCCCTAATTTATTCTGCACATTGTGGAATCCTTTTTGACCTCTCCTTGGAAAATATTTCCCTTCAGTAGGACTCTTTATTGCTAGGATGGCTTATGTCAAATTAAACTTCCTCTCATTATTTTCATAGTCTAAGTTCAAGATATATTAAAGCCTCTACTCTTGCTTAATGGCTTTCTCGTACACCAAGTCCATGGTAGTAGGATCGTGCATGTCTACCTCTCCACCAAATTGGCATTGAGACTCATGATGACCTAACTTATGTGAAACCACTATCCTTTTGGTACATGGGTACACAACTTAGGAGACAAGTGAATTTCTCCCAATATTTACTAAGGAAACTCCTTGCCTCATGTTCTTAAAGTTGGATAGATTTTGATCATATAATAGTTTAGGTAGCCACCGATTTTGAAATATTTCCATGAACTCACTCCAAGAAAGATTCAGAGAAATTCCCCCAAGATCCATCTTTTTATTCATCCACTAGGTGGATTATTTTCTAGCCAACTAGAATTATCCTCAAATGGCTTTAGTTACCTCATACTAATTGCTAATTTCAAAAAAAAAATCCATCTCTGTGCCATGCCTAAGTGATATCCCCACTCTTGTTACCTTCAAAATTTGGAGGGGTAATCTTCCTCATATCCTGAGATAGCTCACTTGCAAGTCACTTCCTTTTACCTCCCTCAAATATAGAATGTGATTCATCATCCTTTAATATCTAGGAAATTATAGAAAAAGTTCCCTATTGTTGAATTTAGAGATCAAATGGAGATATAAATTCAAATGCTTAGAAACCTCTAAGGATAGAATCCCTAGGGAAAGCAAGAAAATTCAAAAAAATTCAAAGGTATTTGCTCATTTAAAGGGTTTGAAATTTGATGTTCATGTTGAATGTTTGTTTTCCCAATGTTTTCGATCAAGCAAAGTTTTTTTTATTCCAAGAACATGCACAACCCTATGGATATTGAGACAATATTTGTTGAATCCCCATTTTGATTAATCTAGCTATGCCTACTTTTAGTAGATGATTAGATGCATGACCACACACTTCTCGGGTTAGCCAAGCATTAGTACCCATGAATCTCCAATGGCATACTTCTCATCTCTACTAAAAGCCGTAAAAATGTGGGGCAGCTTCAGAATGACCATTCTTGCACCAACAAATAGATTAAGGATTTTGGTCTTTTAAACAAGGGGTTTTAATGTAGACATTCCATTTGTGGGGGATAATCCATGCAGTGAGAGACCATTTATGCCCTTCTTGTTGAAACAATCCTCGTGATACTTTCCTTTCCTCAAGTACCCACACTTATATCCCAGGTGGAAGTCTCTTGGCTTTAGCATGTTCCTAGTTGGGTCGTTCCCTTGGGTGATTAATTTCTCTCACAATTCAGGCCCTCTAAGATTAAAAAAAGCAAGCAAACATATTTGTAGTTTGATCAATATTCATTGAGAAACAAAGAGATAACACACACATTATGTTCCACTCACACTTGCAAGATTTGTTCAATTTTAGAATCCAAATTGAAGTGTGTAGGAAATCACTTACACAACATAATATCACCAAAATCTTTTTGATTCTCAAGATCACTGTGATGCATGAGAGAAGCACATACGTCTTTTAGATGATATTACTTTGGGTAAGTGATTACAAAACATAAAAGCACTTGTCCATTTTAAATCCCTCAAAGAAAGAATTTGATTCTTTTTAAAGCACCAAAGGAAGTGTGAGATTTGATTGTTCAATTGTTAACCTTAAAAAAAATCTAGTACATTTCTCTAAATTTCTTTTTAAACCTTTTTGTCTTGTTCATTTTAGAGCCCAAATGAAATTAGTGAGTCCTAAAAACTTGAAGGGGTAAAGTCCTTAGACTTGGCATTATAATTTCTTCCAAAAGTGTCTAAAGAAACTTGATACAATGGATATATGTTGTTATACTTCAAAGTCTTCCTTGTTGCTTCCTTGCTTCCACCTACAAAAATTGATTAATCCAAGAAAAATAGAGGTAGAAAATAGGTCAATAGGTCCAAATGATCAAAAGAAAAAGAGCACATGTTGAAATAACTTGAAATTTGATACTTTACCCCACCCTAGTAGCACAACCCACATGTTTTTAATAGTTTAAGGAAGTCAATGGCACTATATAACACTGTTAGATCTTATAGCAGTGCTCTACAATAGAACAGAGAGTACGATTGCGATTGTGTTTTTTGTTAGTGGCCCAATTTAGGGTTTGAAAACCCAACATTAGAAAAATAGCCTAGCATCAGTGTTTGGAAATTTTAATTTCTAGGTGTGAATCTCTCACCAGTGGAGTTTGGAGTTTGCAACATCGTTGTCTGGCACCGCTAGAAGGCTAGCATTGGTGTATGGCATCGCTGGATTGATAGCGGCGTAGTTTCTTGTAGAAACAAAAAACCATAGAATTTTTTCAAAAAATGTGTTAAGAACTTGAGATTCGCCTTCCTTCCAGTGCCAAAATGTGAACCCCAATCCTAGAACTACACAAACATCACAAAAAAAACACAATATTAGATCCATACGCAAGTTAGAACTAAGATTCCCCATGAAATTCATCTACAATGCTCAAAATAGGAAAGAAATGAAGATAAGAACAATAAAAATAAGTAAATCCTATTTAAACATGCAAAATCTGAATCCCATGGAGAAATTGGTGCTAGTTTCATGTGGAAATTGGCCCTTTCCAAACTCCTTTGCAAGCTTGATGAAGATTGATCCACTTGATGATGATGAACAATGTGGTTCCTTGATAAAATCTGTAATAACCTAGCTATGATGATGGAAAAAGCTATGGAAATGGATGAATTTTCTCTAAATGTGAAGATAGTAACTTTTCTCTAAGTTGTGTATCCAAAATACAAATGAAGCCTCTTATTTATAGTTGAGAATATTGAAGAATGAGGAAAAATGGATGAATGTGGGATCATTCAACATCCAATGGCCAAGTGACACTTGTCAAGATGTGAATGGAGGAAGCTTGAGTACATTTTGATGAATGTTTCGATAAATGAGATGAGGTAGAATTTGAAATTTGTGAAATGACATGTTGGAGGGAGAAAAGAATGAATTAAATGCCACTTGGATCAATGCACAAGGACATGTAAGAGGAAATGAATGCCTTGTTAGAAGGACAAATCCATTTGGAGGGATTTTCAAACTTGGAGGAATATTCCTTTTTGATGTCATTTTGAAAGTAATTAGGGATTTTATTAAATCAAAGAAATGATTTATTGGTGCAAGTTGCAAAATCTAGTGGATTTAGGTGATTAGGATTAAATTAATCAAGACTTAATTAATTTAATAGGAGATTAGTTGATGTGACCATTTGATTTAAATTTTTGGATTGATTTAAATCAATAGTGAGAGGAAGATGATTTAGATTTAATTAAATAAAGTTTTTGATTTATTTAATCAAAGAAGGAGATGTTGTTAGATTAAATCAAACAAATATTAATTTATTTAATTTAATGGAAGGACTTTAGAGATATAATTAAATAAAGTGAATTATTTAATTAAACAGAGACAAAAGGATTAATTAAATAAAATTGACTTATTTAATTAATATAAGAGAATGACTTAATTAGATAAATTGATTTATTCAATTAAGGGATGAAAGGTGGTGAGTAGCTAAGAAGATGATTTAGGATGAAATGATGTTAGTAATCGAGATCAAGTGTGTCAGTATATTTTCCATGTCTACATTTTGCCCCTCTTTGAAGCTAAGTATTCATTGCATTGGTTCAAAGAATAAATTATCTCAATCAAAATTCAAAAAAAAATTATTTGCAAATTTTCCCCACTACTGCCCCCATAAGAAGAAACATGCTAATATACTACCCCCTCAAGAGATCAGAAGAAAATTATAAAATTTCAAGTTTTGGGTGATCTCGTGAAAAAAGAGGACAAGGTGCCCGATAGGTCCAGAAATCTTCTAGGATGCCAAAAACATGCAAAAAAATAGAAAAATATTCCAAACGGAATTTGGTTGGGAAAAAATGGGATTGGGGGTCCAAAACATAGCTAGATGGCTAAACAAGGTCAAAAAACCCTAACTTTCAGGCTTAAGTAGGCCATGAGGGGCCACTTCTAGTTCATTTGCACACATAGCCTTATGAGATTCTGCAATTTTGAGATCTGACCCCTATGAGAGATGGTGCAATGACCACTTCCATGAAATGTCTCAAAGTGAGTACAAGTGTACCAAAGGCTACTAGCACTAGACCACTAGTGAGTCAACTTGCCCCAACTTTCATTTCATTTTTTGTCTGCATTTATTAGCTTAGAAATTAAACTTTTGGTCAAGCAGTCCTCTATAGTGCTACTATAAACTTCTTTTCAATGTCGCACAGCCTCAAACTATGCCTCTGTTTCTAGTGATGTGATGTCGCAGTTTGGTGTTAGGGTTCAAACTTCAAACTGGACCGCATATGAATATAGCGTCATGGTAGGCCACTTTATAAATTAGGGTTTAGGGTCAAACTAGGGAACACTCAAATTGCACTGCAGTGGTGGAGTTTAGGAGTTTAAAGATCCCAGAGGCATAGTTTGGAACTTTCAAACTACACCACACCTACAAATAGTGATCCATATGCTATTTCAGGCACGCCGGGTTTAAACAGGATCATGAATTTTTATGAAACTTAGTGTGGTGACTTTCCTGACGTAGGAGGAGGTAGAGATTCTTCATCCATACAAGCACAAATCCTCCATTTTGGGTAGATTAATTGGTATGCACGAGTGACTTTAGGAGTACCTAGGGGAAATCAAACTCTGGTACATTGCATATGCACCACTAGTGAGGGTGCATTTGGGGATGATGATAGTGCTCACAGAACGATGGCACAATGAGACGTCATCGTTCAACATTCCAATAGGCAAGGCCACAATGACACTGGAGGATGTGTGGTGCATTCTATGATTACCCATCCATGGAGAGTGAGTGATCTATGATGTAGATGCTGAGAGAGATGCATGTTATGATGTGATGGGCCTTGATGAGATTTTCTTTTTAGAGGGACAAATTGAGTTGGAGCACTATAGGCTCACTATGTCACCCTTTTTCCTAGTCATTACAACCATCATTTCAGGTCTTGTTGCACCAGATCAGTAGGGCCGATATTTAAGTCTAGGATGGGGGCTCGCTTGGGATTTGATGGTGCAACAAAGAGTATGCTTTGCATGGGGGGCAATATTGCTAGCCTATCTATATCAAGATTTATATGAGTTTGCATATAGCGATGATAGAGCCATTGGGGCCAGAGTCACTTCTCCATATCTAGGCTTGGGAGCACATCATCATGCTCCATCAACAAGTCACAATGGTTGATATGGAGCTAGATGACCCAGTCATTTAGAGGTACATGAGAGGAGTTTCTTTTACATTCACACGACATGCTAGCATCCCTCATTAGAGGAGGGTCATTCATGACATGAGATGTTTCACATGGTAGTTGTATTTTGGATGGCCAATGTTGTACGATGATGCCCAATAGCTATTTTTTTCTAGACAGGACAAATTGATGCAAGGCCGAGAGCACACCATGATCAAGAGGTATCTTCCTAGCCAAGTTCAAAGACAGTTTGGTAAGTCACAGGATAGACTGAATGACCAGTACGTTGTGATATTTTCACATACTATGAGGGAAACCTCATGGGGCCACTATATTTCAGCCAAAGAGGCCATTGATTCCTTCAAATAGTTGGTGGCTAGGATGTGGCCATATGATTAGGTTCAGGCAGACATAGGGACTACCTAGGTGTACATAGATTGGTTTAGGCCACCTCTCAGGTTGATAGTGCCAGGGGCACCATCAGCATGGCGGAGAGCCAAGGGCAGAGGGGTAGGATGGGGTTGGGGCTAGGGAAGCTGAGGAGACAAAGATGGGGATGGAGATGGGGGATGAGGAGGAGGTGGGCCACCTCTGCAGTTGGATCCAGGTACGGGATAGTAGGACTAGCTAAGGTAGGATTGGGACTAGGGTAGGTAGGATTAGGATAGATAGGAGGATCAACCACCTCAGAGAGATCAAGGACCTCCACCGCCACTACCACCACACCTCCACCTAATCAGAGGGATGTTGTTATAAAAAATTTATAGGAATAGGTCCAAGGGCTACAGGGATAGGTTGCTACTTTGATAGTAGAGAGGGACCAACTGTGGATAGAGGGGACCAAGTTTTCCAGCAGAGACAGGTCATAGAGCTCAAAGTAGCACAGGAGGTGGGTCATAGACAACAGCTTGAGAGCATGTCTATATCCTCCTCTCAGAGTTCAGTTTCATTACAAGCATATAGGGAGGCGGTCTAAGAGGTCGATTATTATAGAGTTCATTATCATTAGCTCATGCCCCGAGTATCTCAGGTCCCAAATTTTTCGTAGTAGATAGGGTATCAGCCTCTAGAGGACCACGAAGAGAGACAACCCGACAAGAGCAAGGGCAGCCAATAGGGCTAGCTCAATTTTGATTAGAGACATGATTCTTTTTGCTCCCCATAGACTCATTTTTTATAGCCCCATGGGTGATTTGTACTTTATATAGATTGATACACACTTGATCCAATTTGTATCATGACATTATATTATTTTTAATGATATTTATGAGATGAGATGATTTGATCCGATGCATGATATGTCCTATTTTATTTATCAATTATGGATGGATTTTATTTTCTATATGCAATAATTCTATCTTATGTGTTATGTGATTCTATATGATGCTATGTGTTGATACGATGTGTAATATTATGATGTAATGATGTGATGCAGTGATTTATGGATGTATTTATTTATTTTAGTATCTTTTCCATGTACTTTCATGATGATGATGTATGCAAATGTGAATTCTTAGATTAACAGATCTATATTATGTTTTTTTAATGGATGATGATAACATGTATGAGATGCAATATTTTTTCTTTTTTCATTATCTTTCTCATGTATGATATGGCGATGCATTTATGATGATGTACATGTCATGTATTTTATAATGATATCTATGGAATGATGATATAATGATGTGTATGTCATGATACGATGCTTATGTTATGATAGTGCAAATGGATGATATGTATGCATTGCTTTATGGTTAAGTAATTTATGTAAATGAGTTATATTATGATGTATATGTGATGATGCAATAGATGCTTTGACAATGATGTGAGTTAATAATTCCTATGTGATGGTTCCTTGTATGCTTATGTAATGTATGCATATGTATGGTTTATGCGATGTTTAGAATAACCAATCTATATTATGCAATGTATGAGATATTATCAATGCTTTCTATATGATATGATATGCATTATGGTGATGGTTTATGGATGCAAGATGGATGCAATGGCGATGATTGGTGATTAACTATCATGGTACCATGTTAGCGCAGAAAGAAGATAGAAGAAAGCAAGAGACTCCAACAAGTCAAACGATGATGATGAAGATGATGATGAAGATGATGATGATGATGATGATGATGATGATGATGATGATGATGATCTACTTACTGAGGAGTTGGGAATTTTAAAATGGCCATTTACCTTATGTTTTATAACACACATAGGCATGATGCATCAAGGTATAAAGAACCAGGATGGTGTCGCACCTAGTGTGATGGACTTTGACTCAACAATCAGATAGGAGTACTCCTATTCACAACTAACATACAAAACCTTATTCAAAATGTAGTTCAGATATTCCAAACATCTTGGACCAAAACATAGGAAGGAAAGCCTTCTTATGTGGTCAACAAGATACTTGAAACATCCTCCCTACATCCAAACAAAGCATGCATGACCAATGTTATATTACAAGAAAATCCAACAAGCACAACCGATGAAAAGATAATGATTATTGCCCCATTTCTTTCTCTCTAAATCCCTTTGTTTGGGACATCATCGAGAGAGCATTCAAATGAGTGCAAAATAAGATAAGCCAAAATGCAAAGATAAAGTAAACAAACAAGCTAATGTTCTTCAATACCTCTAGCCAAGACTAAACTATGGTGATGCCTGAAGTTGATGTCCATTGTAGGAAGGATGCATCCTAGGACATGATGATATCAAATGATTGATTTGGGACTAATTGGATGATAAGCTATTGACACAAAGAGTTGACGAGCTTGTTTACTTACTGACCTAGACTTGAGATTTTGACCTTTGAGTTTTTCACTTTGAACTGCTAGACTTGTTTCTTACTATTTCACCAAAGGTTGAGGATGATGATTGATTTATTATGAGTGATTTTTATTGCGGGTGAAAGTGAGATGGGATAGATGGATTTTATCAAATATTTGGATTTTTTGGAGTTTTTGAGGTTTTTCAAATGTTTTGGTTTTTAAATTTTCCAATTTTTTGGGGTTTTTTGAGATTTTTACAAAAGACTTAACCTAAAGTCCTATCCTAGGGGCCTCGGGGGCTGATCAACAGATTAGCATTGCCTACATTATACACACAAAGACCATGAAATTCAACTGACACTGACTCGATTATTGATGATAAATGAACAAATGGATTGCCAGTTTATTATGACGAACTCCTAAAGGACTGACCTAAGCTGATGAAAGGTCAACCTTGCCTATGTTCAAAGCTCAGAGATGATGTAGTTTGACAAGAAAAATCTATTTGTCTTTTTTTTTTAAATTTTTGACCTATTTTTGGGACTTTGAATGTTTTGAATGTTTTGGGATTTTCTGACTTTATGAATGTTTTTGGATTTGCTGATTTTATGAATATTTTTGGATTTTTGGATTTTTTGATGTTTTTGGATTTTTTGATTTTTCTATGTTTTTGGATTTTTTGGCTTTTCGATGTTTTTGTATTTTTTTTTTTTGATGTTTTTGGATTTTTTCATTTTAAGGAAGACTTCAATAATTTCCACAAATCCAATCTGATGCAAGAACATCCCATGTCATGATGCAATATACTACTCTGATATAGGCAGGACAAACTAACCTTGAGAATGGGCCGAGTAGTACTAGGAGGGATCATGACATGAACACAAGACCAAGCTATGATGCGAACGTGGATGGGTGATGATAGATGGATGATAAAAGAGTAATGGACATTGGTAAAATTGTAATGGATGGATGATGTAGAACAAGTCGTGAATATCCTGGTGAATGGAAAGTGCTTATTTTCACAAGGCACCTATTTTCTAGGTTTTCACTAAGGTACTTGTCCAAAGCACCACCGAAGTGGTTTTCAGAAGAATACAATTTTTCTCTTTACTATTTTTAATCCTTTTTCTATTTTTTTTTAATTTTTAATTTTTTAATTTTTTTGTTGTCACCAAGATTCCTATTTTCTAGGTTTTCATCAAGGTGAACAATTTTTTCAAGACATTTTCTGATATTTTTTGTATGTTTGGTTTTATACCCCAAAGGATTTAGGCATAAAACTTTTTGAGATGAGAGTTGTTCATGGGCTTCTATAGAGGTTCACCTTCTAGTGTTGATAACTAATATGCCCAAACCTTGTAACTTGTTGTGATGACAAATGGTCCCAATTGGGTTCAAATTTTCCTTTGTTGTTTGGATTGGGTACGTTCTTCTGATTTTCCTTTAGCACAAGTCCTTTGGCCTAGAAGGTCTTTCTCCTAATCTTCTTGTTGTAGTTCTACTTGAGGTAGTTTTGATAGACTTGTAGATGATTCAAGGCATCCATACATCACTCGTCCAACAATTCCAACTCATTCAATCTTGACACCTGATATTCCTCATTTGTGATGAGATTCTATAGTGACATCCTTAGTGATAGGAGCTCGATCTTGATGGGTAATATGGCTTCTGATCCATATACTAGGGAAAAGGGGGTGGAACCTGTGTGTGTGCAAATGCTTGTTCAATAGGCCCAGAGGGAAGGATTTAATTATAGCCTCGGCTTGGCCATTTCCTTGGAGATAATATGGGGTGGAAAAGCAATGTTTGATTTTGAATTTGTAGCATAGGTCACGAAAATCCTAAATTTTCAATTGTGTCTCATTATTTGAGATAATGGCTTGGGGAACACCATAGCGACATATTAAGTAGTTTAGGATGAACTTGGATATCTATTTTCTAGTGATATATGTCATGGGGATGGCTTCCACCCACTTGGTGAAGTACTCAGTGGCTGTGATGATAAATTTGTAGCCATTGGATGAGGTGGGGGTGATTTTTCCAATGAGATCGAGCCCGCACTGCAAAAAGGGCCAAGGTGTGACAATAGGGTGTAGCTGTTGAGTTGGTCCATGGATAAGGTCCCCATGTTGTTGACATTGTAGATGCCTTCTAACATAGTCATGTGCTTCTCTTTCCATAGTAGGCTAGTAATACCCTATCCTCAGTAATTTCTTGGCCAAGGTCATACCACTCATGTATGAACCACATATGCCATTATACACCTCGGTTAGGGCAGTCAATGCCTTCTCAACATTTAAGAAACGAAACAGGGTTCCCTCAATGATTCTACAGTAAAGGGTATCTCCTAGGATGACAAAATGGTATGCTTTCTTGACAAAGACTTTCATAAGGTTTGAGGTTATGTCAGATAGGAGGACTCCTATTCTCAAATAAGTGTATATATCATGGTACCATGGATCATCGAGACCACCGATTTCACACACAAATTCAGACTCTAGTACCTCGAATGTAGGAATAAGAAGTTGCTTTACTAGGGATTCATGCTTTGGGACATTGCGAGGGATGTCTAATAGGGATCCAATTGTTTCCATGGAATCTGTCACTCTGTTGCTTGCTCTGGGTATCTAATCGAATGTGATCTCAATGAAGGACTCCTTAAGGCTTTCCACCAATTTATTGTATGGAGTTAGCTTGTCGTCCTTAGTTTGATACTCACCATTTACTTGATTGATTATTAGTTGTGAATCCTCATATACCTTGAGAGCCATGATATGCCACTGCACTACTATTTTGAGTCCTATGGTTAGAGCCTCATATTCTACAATATTTTTTGTGCAGGGAAATGCTAACTTGTAGGATCTTGGTATGCAATCTCCCTGTGAAGTGATGAAAAAGACCCCAGCTCCTGATCCATGTTGTGTGTAGGAACCATCAAAGTACAACTTCCAGTGGTCTGCTATGCTCAAATTAAAGATGGATTCATCGGGGAACTCTAAAATTAGCGTATTTTATAAATACATTGGTGCTTCTGCCAGTTGGTCTACTATAGCTTTCCCTTTGATGTCCTTCCACTCCACATACTCAATGTCATGTTTTGATAGGATCATGATCCACTTGGCCATCCTTCTTATGAGAATTTCCTTGGAAATCACATACTTGAGTGGGTCGATCTTGGCAATGATTTTTATTTTATGTGCTAACATGTAGTGCCTGAACTTCTGTGAGGCAAACACCATCGCAAGACAAGGTTTTTCGATGAATAAATAATTTAACTCATGCCCTACCATGGTTCGACTGATGTAGTAGATGGCCCTCTGTATTCCATTTTCATCATGTTGAGCACTTAGAGGAAGATTTAATCCTTCATCCTTGGGTGCCTCAAAGAGGTTTTCACCATTGGATACATCCTTTATTTTTACTTTTTTTGGGTTAGAGAGTGCCACAGTGTGGTTTTCACTCAAAGACCTTGAGATTATTCTCAATTGTTTTCTTTTGCGACTAAAAGATTCAATCATTTCCCCATAGCAGGCTTGTGTGTCCAGTATGATATCAAAGTAGCCTTATGATCTCCATGTGGTGCCATGTCCCGTAGACCTATGAATTTTGAGAGTGCCTCATCATTTTAACAATATCTAGAATTGGTGGTCCTGATTGGTTGTAATCGACGAGCTAGGGGTAGATTAGGTTGATTTCATGGGCTTGATGGTCGTTGGTATCAAAATACAAGGTAATAATCATGAGTAGGGAGGTGTCTTTGAAAAGCATACGAAAATCAGTTATGGGGTCCTCATCACTACTACACACATCAATTATGTCAAAGGTAAAGTTGTCTAAAGGTAGACTTGTGGATATAGGTAATTGAAGGGCAACTGTTGATTGTTGAGGGGGAGTTTTGACCTTCCTAACTAGTGCACCTTTTCAAAGTATGGTCACCTTCAGAGGGGTACATCTGAGACCAAGATTTCTCATACGTGTCTCTGGAATGAGAGGTACTAGAAGTTTTTTGTCATTTTGTTTGATCTTTTTGTTTCTGTCATAACCCATGGAAAAAATCATTTGTAATCCTTTATTGCTATCATCCATAGGTAGGTTAGTTGTTGGTTAGTAGTCTTTATATAGGAGGTTTGATGGGTCCTCTTCTACTACTTCTCAACCTAGGTCTCCCAAACTCCTAAAGCTAGAGGATCCTACTATGAAGGTTTGGGTGAGGAAGCATTATTTGACTATGGTCATCCTCGTGACCTAGGAGATTGTGGTAATTCTCCCACTACAAAATCATTTTTTAGAATTGTTTAATCTGTACGCCCATTATCTTAGATAATGACGTTGATATTAGAGATGGTGTGAATGGCGGGAATGATGGGTGTCTCTATCATAGAAGTGGAGATGAGAGTAGTTGGTTCTATGTATGGAGTTGAGGGACCTTAATCATTCTTGGGCACTTGGGGGATCTTCTAATATTTTGCTTCCAAATTTGTGCAATAGTAAAAGGGTTCAGGATCCCCATGGACAGTGACCTCTTGGCCTTGGTATGAAAAATTTACACACTAGTGGAAGGTGGAAGCTACAACTTTCATCTCATGAATCAAAGTATGCCCCAGGAGGATATTGTAGGGAAATTCTAGGTTGAGAACTTGACAGGTTGTTTCCATGATGGTCGGCCCTACTTGAATAGGGAGTTGGATAGTGCCCTGAGACACTCTTTCTTGATCATCGTAGGCTCTGATGGCTATGCCTTTTCCTTTTTCAAGAGAATCTTTGGAGAATCCCAAGATTTTTATTAATTTAAGTGTGCATATGTTTAACCCTACACCCCCATCTACCAAGACACTCTTGACCTTGTTCTTATGAACAAAAGCCTCAAGATGAAGTGCATGATTGCGAGATGGTTGCATTGGAAGACCTTATTCTAAAAATGTGAGAAGGTGAGGTGTGGTGAGGTGTGCAACCATAGATTAGAATTGATCTGCATTAAGATCTGTGGAATATGAAGATGAGGCCAAGGCCTCTTCAAGGATCTTTTTGTGGGTTGATGAGATTTTCAACAACTCCATGATGGAGATTTGTGTTGGGGTTCTCTTTAACTAGTCTAGGACATTGTAGCCACTAGGAGAAGACCTTGGATTAGAAGTGGATGCTCTGGTTGGCTGAGATGGTCCTATGATTGTGACTTTTCTTCCTCTCATGGTGCCTCCACAATCAGCTTGGGCTCCTTTGATGGTGAAAATAGTGCAATACTCATCTAGGGTGCAACGACATGGTTGTATACATGGTTTACACATTTGAATGCACCCTTTCCCTTATCATTTTTATTGTTCCCTTTGTTGTTGTGATTGGGAATTGGATTCATGTAAATATTAAGATTCTGATTTCTAGTTGGTTGTTCCATATTTATGATTTTATCATCAATGAGTTCTTAGATTATATTTTTTAACCTCATACAACTGGTCATTGTGTGTTCCTTGATTTTGTGAAAATCACAAAGGTTGTTTTGATTGTACCATGGTGGTTTCACTTGGGGTTCTTGATAGTTTTCATAGGTGGGAATCTTGATGAGATTCTCGTTCACCAACTTCTTCATGAAAAACTTGATTGAATCCCCAAGGGTTTTGTACTTTTCCTTGGGAGGATTATTTTTTCACGAAGGTGGTCCTCCTTGATTATTCAAATTGTTGATTTGATTGTTCGGTGGTTGTTGCAATATCACATTAGCATAGGTTTTTTTTCAATTGTTGTTTTGGGGCTACTAATACGTTTGTGTGTTTTGTTTCGGTGCACTGATTATGACCTTAACATCCACCACACCATCATTTGTGAAATTTTTGTTTCTTTCCCATGTACGAGGCTTTTCATTATAGCTGGTGGATGAGTGATTGTCTTGATGTTCAAGATATGCGGGTGTCCCTCCTTATGAAATAAGGGATCATTGAATGCTAAGCACCTTGGAGATCAATTGGTCATATGTGGTGATAACTTACACCTTTAGATGGAAGGCCAAGGTTTTCTCAAAATTGGAAATGATGGTGCAAACTTGTTGTTCCTCTAGCATGACCCATTTGCTTCTATTGGCCTTGGATCACCATCATTGTAGGAAGGAAGCAAATGATTCGCTCTTACCTTATTTAAGAGTAGGTAGTTCCTCTAGGATAACATCCATACCAATGTTGAAGGCATATTTTTTTATGAATGCATCTATTATCTTTTGGAGCTTTTTGATGCCAAGAGGAAGGTGAGAAAACCACTCCATGGCTTGGCCAGCCAAATTTCTAGGAAATATCTGCATCAGATATGTATCATCATATGGGACCTCCATGCAATGTACTTGGAATTCCCTAATGTGATCTTCAGCTTTTCCCATCCCACGGTATTTTTTGAATTTAGGGATTTCAAACCCCTTTGGAAATGGTACCAATGCAAGGCTCTTATCAAAAGGATAAGGGCATAATTTGTTGGGTGTTTTTATGGTTTTCCCTAACTGAAGCTTGAGCACTTGTTGTGAGAGCAACTTGATTTGTGTTGTTATGTTGTTTTACAGATCAAGGGGTGGAGTGAATGTGTTATGGATTGACAGATTTGTTCGATTGATAGGTGGGGTGTTGGGTGTGTTGGTGGGAGGTTGTTGCAAGCTCTACTGCATGATCAAGGTTTGTCGGTATGCTTGCATTTGTTGTTGTGCCAACAATGCTTTTTATTGGTCTTGTTGTTGTTGCACCAACAATTCTTGTTGTTGTTGCACCAACAATTCTTTTTGTTGTTGCACCAACAATTCTTGTTGTTGTTGCACCAACAATTCTTCTTGTTGTTGCACCAATAATTATTATTGTTGGTCATGTTGTTGTGCCAAAAATGCTTGTTGTTAGTCCTATTGTTGTTGTGCCAACAAGGCTTGTTGTTGGTTGTGTTGTTGTTGAGCCAACAACACTTGTTGTTGGGATAGTAATGCTGCCTCTTAATGTGCTCAGTATATAGGGCTTGCTAATATGCTTGTTGTTGAGCTGCCTATACAATTGTGCCTAGTATTGAGCTTTTTCTTGTGCTTGTTGAGCTTGGTATTGGGCTTGTACTTGATCTTGAGCTTGCGCTTGTTGGCAGCTTGTGCAGTCTATGTAGCTTGTGCGGCTTGAGTGGCTTGAGTTGCTTGAGCAGCTTGTGTAGCTTCTTGTTGTTGTAATATGGCTTGAGCTTGAGAAGTCTGCTATGCTTGTTGTTGTTGTTGCACTTGAAGTGTGGCTTGGGCTACTTGAGCGACTTAAGTGGCTTGCTAAGCAGCTAGCTGTGTAGCTTGTTGATTTTAAATTTGCTGAAGCACTTTTTGATAGGAAGCTTGTCGAGCTATTTGCAACACAAGGTCATATTGGTTTTTTGTATTCAATTTTGGTGGTGGAGGTGGTGGTGGATTCAAAATGGTGTTTGTTGTTGTGATGAGAGGCATTCTTGTATTGATGATTGGGATTTGTGTCTATGGATGGTGCAATCGATATGATTTGTCCTTGAGAGACCATGTTTTGAGGTATTTGTATGATGGTAGATGATGTGTTGGTTGCTTGTGTTATTGGGATGAATTCCATATATTCTTTCAATATTGATGGCAAGGTTAGGGGATTCAGTAGGGTATGTGCAGGATAATCATGGAAAAAATAGGCCCTTAAGTGGCAAAAAAATTAGAAAAATCAATGTTAGGCAACTTGATGTAAAAATTTGAATAAGTTATCTATATTATTTCAAAAATATGTAAGAATTAAATCTGTAGCAAATTGAATGTAGTTTCTAAACTACTAGGTTTATTTTTTAAAAAGAAAATCTATTTGGTAAAAATTTAAAATTTCAATACTACTTAAATTTCGTGGAAAAAATAAGAGGTAGGTGACCCTAACCATAATAAAATGATAATATTTTTTATAATATTTTATATATAAGTAGATGAATCGTGATGTGATGCATATTTTTTGTAATTTTTTCCAATTAAATAATTAATTATTTTTATTACAACTTTTAAAAATATAAAACTCGTATGTCCACCACCTTAACTTGGTCAAAACCTCATGAAATTTATTTTTTTTTTAATCCTATAGTATGTGAAGCATAGAATGTGACACATGTTTTAGATTCAAAAATGTGATACCATTTGAAAGCTATAGATTTTTTCAATCAGCCTATCCATCGACTTTAGTTGTAATTCTAATAGAAAATGAATAATAATTATTTATTAAATTCAAAGTAAAGCATAATTTATATTGGTGGAAAGAGAATCTCCTCTAAAACCCTTTTTTCATCAATTTTGGGTAAAAAAAAGTCGTCAGCCACATACCCTACAAATACCAATAATATTGCCACTTTTTGGCCCATAATGATCCTGCACATACCCAGTATGATGCTTTGATTGATGATCGGGGGGTTTTTTTGAATGAGTGGCGGTAGCATAGGTAACCCCAAACTGAGAGGTGATGTGGATGTTAACGACATGGATGTAAGTGGTGGAAAAGTGAGTGGCATACTCCCTTGGGGAAATGATGAAGATGAAGGGTCAAAGATGCCCCCTGGTCCAAATAGCCCACCTTCTCCTTGTGAGGTCATAGGGAGAGAGGTTTGAGGTGTTGTGTGAATTGATGATGATGGCTCATTGGGATCTTGAAAGGTGAGGGGGACATATGGGTGTAATGGATTTTGATGGACGGATTGACCCAATATAGTGTTTACGTCCAAATCTTGATTATTCATAAGGGGGTGTATTTGTAGTGCATTGACAAATGTTCCCCCCTTATTAACAATGGGTTGAGTTGGAGAAATGGATGATGTAATTTTTAGGATGGATTGAGTGATGCTTTGAAATGGAGGTGTGGATGATATTGGGAGTGTGAATGATGTTGGGGGCATGGTCCCAAGAGGTTTTTCTACAATGGTGCTCACATCATAATCGGAAGGGAGTTTAGCCCCTTGTTTTGCTAATTCAAGCATATATTGTGAGGGATGGAGCTTCATCATGGCATTGATAATTTTATGATTTTTGAGATTTTGGACCATTTTAGTGATCTCATCTTGTGTCATCCCTAAGACACTGTTTGTGATGTCTTCCACTTGACCTTCCTCTTGATGATCTTGAGGGAGTGGAAGATTGATTGTGGGATTGCTTGCCCTAATGGGATTGATCTCAGGTAAATTTTGACTTAGGTCACTCGAAGTTGATGTTTCTTTGTTGGTCTCCATGTTCTTCCTATGTTAGGATCTAGTTTGCACCATAAAATAGGGATCAATTTTCAAGAATGTAAGAGATAAACCTCTAGTCCTTTAGACTGATCTAACTTTAGGTACAAAAGAGAAAATCTAGGGATGATTAAGGATCAAAAGGTGATAGTGAAGTATGTGAAAGATGGATGATTGGTGAATGATTGGAACTCTTGAGAAATCTTTAAGGAGATGTTAAAATTTAGGACTTGGATTTGATGTTTGATTTAATTTTGGGATTAGATTTGATTTGATTTGATTTGTATTTGGATAGTGAACTCATAAAATCTAAGAGGTTGGATGTTTTCTTAGAGTAATTTTTTCCACAAGACGCTAATTTGACTAAGTGTGCGAAGAAGGATTCATCTACACAAACCTAGCCAAACAAGATGATTTTGATTGACTTTATTTTTTATTTTGGATAAGGAACTCCTAGACCCCAAGATGTTGGATGTTATCAACGGATAGACTTGTTCACAAGGATGCATCTACACACATCTAATCAAATGAGATGATTTGGATTTTCTTCAAATGATTTGCACAAAGTTTAACATGGAGGAATTTTTCAATATTTTCAAGATTTGGTGAGATGATTTCTGGTTCGATGTTTCGAGGGATGGATGAAAGTGATTGTTTTGATCTTAAATGAACCTAAAAAGACTCTTGTGTATAATACCTCAATGTTGAAGAACATGCAATACTTCCTAGGTGAGATACTCAAACCTTTGAAAGAGACTTGGATTTTGACAATAGTAAAATGAGTACAAATTTGGATTGTTTCTTGATGCACGTTTGTAAAAGTTAAATGCCAATCTTTCCTTGAATTCATAAAGCATAGACAACCTTTTCTTGCAAGCCTTTTGACTAAGCCCTTTGATCTTAGGTTTAAGGATTTTGATCTTTCGAGAAATAATTTGGAGTACCACATGTGTGGGGTCCAATTGTTTCCTATCTTTGCTTAATGAATTCCTTTTACCACAACCAATTCTTGATTAGGTTTTCAAACTATATGTCTAATGTCTAAATTTCTTCTCATTCCACAAATTCCATTATGTGGAAATCCAGGAAATTAAAGTAAAAGTTCCCTATTGTTGACTTTAGTGAGCAAATGGAGATATAAATTCAAATGCTTAGAAACCTCTAAGGATAGAATCCCTAGGGCAAGCAAGAACATTCAAAAAATTTCAAAGGTATTTGCTTATTTAAAGGGTTTGAAATTTGATGTTCATGTTGAATGTTTGTTTTCCCAATGTTTTCGATCAAGCAAAGTTTTTTTTATTCCAAGAACATGCACAACCCTATGGATATTGAGACAATATTTGTTGAATCCCCATATGGATAAATCTAGCTACGCCTACTTTTAGCAGATGATTAGATGCATGACCACACATGATACCCCTTATAGTGCACTCTGTTAGAGCCTTTTTTGGTTGTCTTTCTAGTTCTGGTTGTGTGCTCTTGTTTTTCATGATATAACTTTAGCTCTAGGGTGTGTTTCATTTTGGCATGTGGGTAAAATGGGCTCCCACAAGGGTTGAGCCCAGTGTGCTAGTTTTCATCTCCCCGATGGGGCGACCTGTGTTAGGGATTTTCCTGGCTTTCCTTTTCCCCGTTTTTGGGATTTTTATTTGGTTCCCCTTTCTCTTTTGCTTGCCCTGGCTTCTCTTTTGTCTTTTCGGAGGTGGAATGGATGCTTGAACGGAACTAGAACTTTTCCAAATTCTAAAGTTCTAGTTCTTGTTCATGCATCTGTCCCAGTTCTGATTCTGCGTGTTTGGTGTTTCTTTTCCTTTCTACCCTACGTCAGTTGCTAGTTTTTTTCCCCAGCTCCACTCGCTTTGTTTTCCTTTTTCTTTTGGCGGGGGCGGAACCGGGTCAAGGGTTTATCTTGGAACTTTTTGCGAGGTTCCTGTTTTCCTTTTGTCTCTGCCTCTGGGGCTTTTTGGTCTTGTTTTGGTTTTGCCTTCGTATTCGCTGTCTTTTGTGGAGGCGAGGTTGGGATCGTTTTCGGTTCTTTTTCCTTTCTGGCTGCTTGTTCTTTTCCTTTGGTGACTGATCTAGCCAGTGCACATCTCACTTAAGTTCCTCCCTGAGCCTTGTCTCTCATTCGTCACCGGCCCCTTGCTACCGCTTTCACCGACCCCACATTGCCTCTAGCGTGACTTTTGGCTCTCAGGGTAACCTCTTGGCGACCCTTGCTTGTCTCCCCGAGGGCTTATCTTCTCGGCCTGTGTTCACTGTGTTGAGGAGATGTCTCCCCGACCCCTTCGTGTCTCACCGACAGGATTTCCTTTCGGTGTGATGGTTGTCGTTCGAGGTGAGGTCTTCACGACTCCCCTTGGTCTCCCCGAAGTCCTTTTTACCGCCCCCCCTTTTTTACTCTTCAGTGTGAATTCCCTTTGACATAGGTTTCCTATCGTTTCCCTGACCTATTGTGCATTCTTTGCTTGCATAAGTCTGAGTTTCCTATTGGAAAGACTTATCATATATCACAGCGACTGGAATTTATTTGTAGGTGGTTGTTGGCGTGACCCTGGTTTTTTTTTGGTGATCAAGTGTGGGTTCTATCGACAAAGGGCTTGAGGCATCAATGTATGTCATAGCGAATCTATTGTGTCTTGGCGATGGTATTTTATGTTTTCTTTCGGCGTGGGTTATACCTTTCATTGAAAGGTCTTCGTGATGCTGGCTAATCTCTGTGATGTCTCCCCGATGGTCTGATCCTACGGCGATAGTGTCAAATGAAAAGTGCTTTTCGGCGAGAGAAACCTTAAGCTGCAGTGACAAGACAAAACGTGAAGGAACTTTCAGGGAAAGGAAATGACATCTGCAGGACGTCTCCCTGAGAGCGATAAGCTATAGCGACTATGAACAAAATGAAAGGATTGCTTCGGTGTGAGGTATCCCCCTATCTCAGAAAATGGAAAGCACATAAAGGAAATACATTTTGATGAAGCATTTTGAACCTATATGACATCTCAATGACAATGGCTAATGGAGATTTTAAAGGCGGTCGTCTGATCATGGATGATCAACGGTCGAGTTTTAAGCTAAGCCACGGTCTGGGTTTTTGCTATGTTCGCACCAGAAGCTTGGTGCATTCATGGCGACAGAGAGTTGGTCGCTGGCTCCACTGAACTAGCATTCATGGTGACGCGGATCTGATACAAGGATGACATGGCTCGAGTATGGACGCGCGGATTTGGCTATGGATTTGACATTGATTGTCTGGCTTCTTTCGTGCGGGAGTGTCTTTCCTGCAGCAACCCGACCAATGACATTTATGTGACCAATGAAGTAGTTGAAGAACTTGGCGATTAGGGTTTGACATGGCACTGATGTGGCTCTGAGCTGGATGGTGATCCCTGATTTGTTTAAAAGGAATTTCTAAATCATTTGTAAGGGTCTTCGGCCAAAAATTAGAACCAATTCTGAAGAAAAGAGCACTAAGTCACAGTGTCAAATTATTATCAGAATTTGAGGTCTAGGTTTTCTAGTCTATAAATTGTAAGGTCTTGGACGCATGTATGAACTTGAAATGTATAGATTGGGGTCTTTAAGTCTCTCCTTTGTATTGTGCGTGTGGGTTGTTAATGAAAGTTGATCAAGGATCATTTCATTAACCATTTTAATGTACTGTTTTACTATCTGTTCTGGTTGTTGCTCTTATTCAAGGAATAAGTTAAATGCTTTAATCATATCAGAGATTCATATGTATGATAGAAGGATTTGATAAGTAGTCTTATAGATCTGATCACTAGTTGTGAGACTAATAAGGTTAATCTTGCAAATAATTTTTATGTCCAGAGTAATCGTTCCTTCTATTTGTAGGTTATTGTGACTCCTAGCCCAAGAATAATGGCACTAATCTGATATTTGTTGTATGTCTTTAGGGTTCTAGTCTTCTTGCTCAAGATCAATCATTTTATTTAATCAATCTTGTTTGATGCCTTGCCCTACCTCCTGGTTGTTGCAAGTATTGTGTTACTGAGAATCTAGCCATATTTGAGGTTCTCAATACTTGGCATCAGGAATCATCTGCTATAAAAAGCAATGTCTAGTCTTATTTAAGGCATTGTGTGGGTATACCCGTCCTGGTTCTGCAGAGCGTAAAGTGAAAAAGATTTCAGTCTAGCACTGAATCTTGTCAGTTGGTCCAGGTCCTCCAAGCTGCCCTTGATTGGAGATGGCTACTCCATACATAGAATAGGAGACCAACCTGCTTGCTCATTAAAAACCACCAACACACTCACTTCTCGGGTCAGCCAAGCATTGGTACCCATGAATCTCCAATGGCATACTTCTCATCTCTACTAAAAGCCATAAAAATGTGGGGCAACTTCAGAATGACCATTCTTGTACCAACAAATAGATTAAGGATTTTGGCCTTTTAAACAAGGGGTTTTAATGAAGAAATTCCATTCGTGGGGGATCATCCATGCGGTGAGAGACCATTTCTTCCCTTCTTTTCGAAACAATCCTTGTGATACTTTCCTTTCCTCAAGCACCCACACTTACATCCCAAGTGGAAGTCGTTTGACTTTAGCATTTTCCTGGTTGGGTCCTTCCCTTGGGTGATTAATTTCTCCCACAAGTTAGGCCCTCTAAGATAAAAAAAATGCGAGCAAACATATTTGTATTTCAATCAATATTCATTGAGAAACAAAGAGATAACACACATACTATGTTCCACTCACACTTGCAAGATTTGTTCAATTTTAGAATCCAAATTGAAGTGTGTAGGAAATCACTTACACAAAATAACACCAAAAGCCTTTTGATTCTCAAGATCATTGTTAGGCATGAGAGAAGCACATACATCTTTTAGATGATATTACTTTGGGTAAGTGATTACAAAACATAAAAGCACTTGTCCATTTTAAATCCTTCAAAGCAAGAATTTGATTCTTTTTAAAGCACCAAAGGAAGTGTGATATTTGATTGTTCAATTGTGAACCTGAAACAAAATCTAGTACATTTGTCTAAATTTCTTTTTAAACCTTTTTGTCTTGTTCATTTTAGAGCCCAAATGAAATTAGTGAGTCCTAGAAATTTGAAGGGGTAAAGTCCTTAGACTTGGCATTATAATTTCTTACAAAAGTGTCTAAAGAAACTTGATACAATGGATAAATGATGTTCTAGTTCAAACTCTTCCTTGTTGCTTCCTTACTTCCACCTACAAAAATTGATTAATCCAATAAAAATAGAGTCAAAAAATAGGTCAATAGGTCCAAATGATCAAAAGAAAAAGAGCACATGTTGAAATAACTTGAAATTTGATACTTTACCCCACCCCAGCGACACAACCCACATATGTGTCATAGTTTAAGGAAGTCAATGGCACTATATAGCACTGCTAGATTTGATAGAAGTGCTCTGCAATAGAACATAGAGCACAATTGTGATGGTGTTTTTTGTTAGTGGCCCAATTTAGGGTTTGAAAACCCAACATTAGAAAAATAGCCTAGCATCAGTGTTTAGAAATTTGAATTTTTGGGTGTGAATCTCTCACCAGTGGATTTTGGAGTTTGCAACATCGTTGTATGGCACCGCTGGAAGGCTAGCATCAGTGTATGGCATCGCTAGACTTATTGTAGCGTAGTTTCTTGTAGACACAAAAAACCATAAAATTTTGTCAAAAAATGTGTTAAGAACTTAAGATTCGCCTTCCTTCCAGTGCCAAAATGTGAACCCCAATCCTAGACCTACACAAACATAGCAAACAAACACAATATTAGATCCATGTGCAAGTTAGAACTGAGATGCCCCATGAAATTCATCTACAATTCTCAAAATAGGAAATAAATGAAGAACAAAACAAAAAAAATAATTAAATCCTATTTAAACATGCAAACTCTCAATCCCATGGGGGAATTGGTACCAATTTGATGTGGAAATTAGTCCTTTCCCAACTCATTTGCAAGCTTGATGAAGATTGATCCACTTGATGATGATGAACAATGTGCTTCATTGATAAAATCTGCAATAACCTAGCTATGATAATGGAAAATGCTATGGAAATGGATGAATTTTCTCTAAATGTGAAGATAGTAACTTTTCTCTAAGTTGTGTATCCAAAATACAAATGAAAGCCTCTTATTTATAGATGAGAATTTTGAATAATGAGGAAAAATGGATGAATGTGGGATCATTCAACATCCAATGGCCAAGTGCCACTTGTTAAGATACGAATAGAGGAAGCTTGAGCACATTTTGATGAATGTGTTGATAAATGACATTAGGTGGAATTTGAAATTTGTGAAATGACATGTTGGAGGGAGAAAAGAATGAATTAAATGCCACTTGGCTCAATGCACAAGGACATGTAAGAGGAAATGAATTCCTTGTTAGAAGTACAAATCTATTTGCAAGGATTTTCAAACTTGGCGGAATATTCCCTTTTGATGCCATTTTGAAAGTAATTATGGATTTTATTAAATAAAAGAAATGATTTATTAGTGCAAGTTGCAAAATCTATAGGATTTAGGTGATTAGGATTAAATTAATCAAGACTTAATTAAGTTAATAGGAGATTAGTTGATGTGACCATTTGATTTAGATTTTTGGATTGATTTAAATCAAAATTGAGAGGAATATGATTTAGATTTAATTAAATACAATTTTTGATTTATTTAATAAAAGAAGGAGATGATGTAAGATTAAATCAAACAAAGATTAATTTATTTAATTTAATGGAAGGACTTTTGAGATTTAATTAAATAAAGTGAATTATTTAATTAAATAGAGACAAAAGGATTAATTAAACAAGATTGAATTATTTAATTAATGTGCCATAGAAAAATGGTCCCTTGTCATTTTCATGGCCTTTTAGGTCTTGTTTCATGGTGTTGGAACTATGTTGCTTTAATTTTATGTTGTATCATGGCTTGAACATGCTTATTAGGTATTAAAACTAAAATAATTATGTCTTGTGAGGGTGTTGTGAAGTGTTGTAAGAAATTTCTACATTCTTCTAGACTCTATTTATGCAATTCACCTAAAAAGCACCTTTTCACTCATAAACAAGTCCTATTTTGAAGTGTTGAAAAGTCTTGTAACAAGCTTTTACGATTTTCTAGGAACATATTCACTATTTGCACCCTTCTCATGATTTATTTTGTCTTTTTATTCCCTCATATGACTTAATTAAGTGGATTTTTGCATATTATCCCAACAAATAACTTTAAACAAAAAAAAATTCCTAACACATGGTTTTAGGTCCTAGGTGCGACCCATTCACCATGGGTGGCGAATGAGTCCCCCTTGACCCCAAATTAAAAATATTTCCAAATTCCTTTCAGGATTTTATTAAAAATGATTTGATGATTTTTCACTTCATTTTATGTCTCCTAATTCATTCAAGCAATCTCCTACAATCTTCTCACTCATTCAAGCACTTTACATCATCTTTTCAAGCACTATTCAAGCACTTTGAAGCAACCATTGAAATTACTTCAAATTTGCATTATCAAAGAGTTAGGTGAGTTGATAGCATTTTAATGTTATTATTTTATCTTTCTCTTTCATTTCATTATCTTTTCAAGGGTTTAATTACCAAAAGTGAGGTTTGACCAAGGCAAACCCCTATTCACTAACCCCTAATAATTTTTCCCCTTTTGCTTGTTTATTTGTAGCCTTTTATTTGTAGATTTGATAGGTTATTGTGTGTTAAACAATTATTTTCAAGTCAAATAGGTTCTTCAAGTCAACTTAAGTCAAAATCAAGCTTGGAGAGACTTATTTCTTCATTTTCTACATATTTGACTTTGGCAACCCGACAAGCAAACATTCTCAGATCTGGTGTTGCAGAATTGTCTCCCAGTTTTTTAGGAATTTGGGGGAGGACTTATTTTCCACCTATGGTGAATGAGTCCCACCTTAGGACTTGAAACTTGAGTTTTGTCAAATTTCAGATCTCGACAAACAAAAACCAGCTCCCGATAGTTTTCACTAGTAGGTGGACTGATTCGCCACCCTGGGCGAATGAGTCCTACTATGAAAAATTAGTGAATTTAATCAACATCCAAAACATTCTAGAATCATCACACTTTTCCTAGGTGCACTCTATTTCATCCCATCACTTTTTGTTCTGCATAATTTCTTCATTTACATAGTTGTTTGCATATCACAATGTGTTTTCAGACATAGTTGTAATTACACTTTTGCATTCATTTTCAATCATGTAAATTAATCCATTGCATTTATTTAACTTCATTAGCATCACATCATATCACACACATCCTAATTTGAATGAATCATTAGCATTCTTTTACCCTATCTCTCTCCTTTTAGCTGAAAAACCCTAGCAGTGCAAGAGTATTCCATAAGGTCCCAAAAATCTATGTTTCATTTTGGTGAACCTGAATTTTGAACACTTTGAATTTCTGATTGCATTCACATATTGCATCTTCATTTCCATTTTCATTAGCACTCAATTAAGACATTGATTCGTTATTGCATTATAAGACTTTTCATTTTGCATTAGTGAGGGACTTTACATGATTTTATTTTTGCATTACATCTAATTAAAAATAGTAAAAATTTACATTTTTCATCTATAAATTGCATACTGTAGAGCATTTAAATCATCTTAAATTTTTTGAAAAACATTAAAAAAATTCATACTGGGACTCATTTGCCACCCAGGGTGAATCAATCCCTCTGCACTTGTTACATAACATTTTTAGCATTTTTCTGCCATTTGTCTACATTTCTATTTTCTATAGTTAGCTCTTTGTTACAATTTTTAGATTTCCTATTATTTGCAGTTTATACATTTTAGAATAGATTCCATTGGCCTTCACTCCTCCTTTATGGTACTTGCATGATTGTTTGGTGCCCCATTGATAATACTCTAGTGAGATGAAGTTCTAGACTCATGGAATCCCACGATAGCACTTTCGTTGTGGACCTTGGGATCTCACAAGCTCCTACTCCTAGTATGGAAAATGGTGCATTAGACCATGAAAATACCACTTCTATATCTTCACCTTTCCATCCAATGAATGGTTACAACCAAACCAATTCCACCTCGCAAGAAAATGTCATTAATATTCATGAGGAATTTTCACATTTATAACAAGACTTGTCACTTGAAAACATTTCCACAACTGCCATACCTGCCATTGAGAATCTTCATCATTTGATTGAAAGTGATGATGGCTTGCAAGTGATGAAGAAAATTGCAAAGATTTACAATAAAAATGCCTCTTCAAGCATTTAATCTGCAACCATTCCCGTAAGCCAAGGATCACCTCAAGTTCCTCCTCCTTCAACCATTGCTTCCATCCCAACTTATACCAATCTGCAAGTCCTCCTTCAACCATTGCTTCCATCCCAACTTATACCAATCTGAAAGTCCATACAACTATGGCTCAGGATGCTTCTTTCCCATTTTCCACTAGCATTCCTACTTCCTTTGTGGCATCGCAAGTACCTTCTACCACTTTCACACCTCTTAGCATTCCTTTCACTTATCCCAACATCACTTACAATCCATCACCATTTCCCTTGCACCTCAACCCACACACCCTGATCCTCTTCTTACATAGCTTCTCACTACCATTTCATCGATGCAACATCAAATTGCTAACATCAGTCAAGGTCAACCTGGTCCAACCACCTATCATGTCCATAGTAGTCCCTTATCCAAGTAGAAATATTACGTACCCTAATGCCACAAGGGATAGAAATGCCTCAGTTTGAGAAATACAAAGGAAAAGGAGATCCTATCAATCATGTTAATGCCTATACTACTTTATGTAGTGAATTTTTCCTTGACGATAAAATTTTAGCAAAATTTTTTCCAAGGACTTTGAAGGACACTACCTTAGAATGGTTTTCCAACTTTCCTAGTTATTCCATTCGTTCATTCAATGAATTGGTAGATGCTTTCATTAGTAAATTTCAAGTGAAAATGACACCTAAAAAGATAATGGATGACCTTATGAGATGTAGACAAAACCCGGATGAAAAAGTGATGGATCTCATCTCACGTTACCAATCCTTATATGCTCAAATTGATGGAAAAATTCCCGATGCACATCTATAGAAGATGTTTATCAAAAATTTGTAGACCAACCTTCAAGATAAACTCACCATGATGAAATTCCCTTCATTCATGCATTTATGTACAACCTTATGTAACTACCAAAATTTGGTTTCAAGTTGTGATTCAAAATCCACTTCCAACCGAGTTGACAAACTAGAACACACCAATCAAAACCAAAACAATAGAAAAAAATTTCACAAACCTAATAGAGGATTTTTACAATTTAATTCGCCTCCTCAACCTCAACCACAACCAACCCAATCCATTCTGAATCAAGTGGTTGTTGTTAG
>VDFB02137311.1:0-65676 GCA_007258455.2 Sequoia sempervirens | reverse complement strand
TGGACAGGGTGGGAGAGAGTTGGAGAGAGTGGTTATGTTGGAGATAGGGTGGGAGAGAGTGAAAGAGTGTTGGAGATGGGGTGGGAGTGGGTCTGCACTATAAATCTTAAAAAAAACTAATTTTATTATAATGCGAGTGCATTATTAATAAATAGAGAGATGGCCATTTAGCAAGAAATAACGCACTCACATTATAACACAATTGAATTTTATATTGCACTAAAAATAATAAAAACACACAATATACCCATATACCCATGATGTCAGCCCACATTTTGCATATTCTCCTGGTTTTGTGCATGCTCTGAGAAAAAGTAGCTTTTTGGTGATTGAGTGGAGTGTGCATGCATGATTTTTAGATTCCACCACCTTTTTCATGATATTTCCATCACCTTTGCATGAAATAACAAATTTTTCACATTGAAAGGCATATAATATAATTCAAGTTTGAATTACAGTGATAACTAATATACAATTAAATTTTGGAGGGGAACAAGCTTTTGAAAGAGTCAATTTTTTGAAGAATTTGAGGAATGAAGAAGCAAAGGCTACATAATTGGGTAGAACACCTCCATTTGAAACTTTGGTTTTTTAGGTATGTGAAGTCTTTGTACATTTTCTTTCATTCTATTATGGCTTGCTTTCATTTTTGTTGTTTTTCTTTTTCCATGTTGATCAAATTGTTTGTTTGTTGTTACAACCTTAGGTTGTCAATGGACATTTTAAATTACACAATTCTATGCACTTTCCTATTACATTTTTAAACCACATCTCTTTAAGGAATTTTGTTAAATTTAACAAAATTTAATTTCTTTGTGTATGCTTCCAAAGCTTTCATTGAGGTATTTTGTCAAACAGTTATACAAACCAGCTGATTGCCTTGTCTATGCTACCAAATTTTCCATACATGTCTCTAAAAAATTGGAATATACTCCTAATGCATGGTCAAATAGGTTTCCAGTATAAAACCCTCAATTTTCTCATAAATATCTAGGGTTTTCTATATTTCACAACTCCAAGGCCTTCCTGATGCAGAGCCAAGGTGAAGATTAACTCATAACAACCTAATGTCAATTCAAAAAAACAATGAACTCTTCTTGAAAACACCTTCAATCTACCAAGCATCAATTCACCCTCAAGGGTCTCAACCTTTCAAATTTGCAAAACAACACCAAACCTCCACCAGGGCCCTAAAAAAGTTTCTCAACATTCCAATGATGACAATTTAGCCATTTAAATGAAATCTCAAAGTTAGATTCATCATAACCTTCAAAAACTCACCTTTTAACACTAGCCTTCCTTGTAGTATTGGGAAACCTATTTTTCAACCTTTTGTCTAAATCTTTCCAAAACATATGAGAAATAAAACATGGATTCAAGCACCCATTTCAGAGTTATTCAACATATCAAATACTGATGCAGACAAGGTGGAGCAACACAACAACCAATGCAATTTGATCAAATGCATGCAAAGAAACAACCTTCAAAACTTCATTCTCCCAAACTGCCCAAAACAATATCCTTTTCTTTCTAGGTCTCAAAATTCATCCAATGGACCTATCTTTTAGAGAATTCCATAAAAGGTCCAACACATCATCAATTTAGCATCCACTCAGACCCCAAGTATAATGACCAACAAATCACATAAGGTTCCCTTGCAACAATATGGAGTTTCAATAGGTTACCCTACCCAAAGGCTACTAGATTAGCCCCATTTTACAAAGGAGGTCCCTCTTAAAGACTTTGTTTCTACTCCAAACCAATGGATAGTCATTTGATATGTTATAAAACAACAAAATCCATGGTTAGTTCCCAGACACAAACATTCTAAAGTGTTGTCTCAACAAACCCTCCTTTTACATGCTAAAACCCAAGGGTTTATTGAAATTCATATTCCCAAGCCTTTCTAGACCCCCATAAAGCATCAAAAACCTTCCAAATACCCTATACAAGCTTAAAAATTCATTAGATCAACAAGTTCTTCATCATTTTGACAAACCCCACCATCTAGCCTTCAAATTCAAAAGGAAAATTGACTTTTCCAGCCCTAGGCATCACTCCTACTCACTCAAATTAACACACCTTCCCAAAATAGACCCCAAAACATTTAACCCTACCTATTATGATCCATTCCACTAGGTTACAATACCTACAGAAGGTGGAATGGATCAAGCTTGCATTCTTTGTACTCTCAAACCCTTAATTTCTGAGTTACACAGACAGTCTTTGAAAATCTACTCTAAAACCCACATAACTAAATAGTTAAGCCTCCAATCTGATGGAAATCATATTAGACTCACTCCACTATCATTCCCAATTCATTTCATGCCACAATATTCAGTGTACGGACTGTTTATTGCCAACAAAGTTCAGAAAAATAGGGAAAAACGTGGAAACAACAAAAGATTTCATTCAAATTTTCAAATGGAGTCATGCCAACCTCCCTCCAATGTTTACATGGAATTTTTTAAAGGAACTCTAACCTCTACAACTTCCTAAAACCACCTTATAGCTTCCCTTTACGAACTTGACCTTTTAATTCCCTTTTTAGTGCAACTTTGCATTTTTTTCTTTTTTTGTATTTTTTTTCACTTTTTGACACTAAAATTGACTTTCAACCTATTCTAATGGCCTTATGATGGCCTCATCACATTACTTTGACCTTTACATTGCAATATTATAGGTATTTTCATGTTTATACCATTGAATGCTTCATTCCATCATATTGACAACATTTGCCAAGACATGGCAACTTCATAAACCTATCAACCTAACATGACTCAAAACACTTACTAATGGTCTTTAAAGACCTTATTACATCACACTCATGATTACAAAGAAAAAATTCATCACTTGACCACCTAATGGTCCTAGCTGTCCTTGGTGCTCCTGCACCATACATCCAGCCATGAAAGCTTTCCAAGTCTCTTGGAATTCTGCAACACCTTGACCTACAACAAATCTCTGATGATCCTCCTTGTTCTTGCCATTGCTCCCTCTTGCCTTCATCTTCACCTTAGGCTTGCCCTTGTCCTTGCAAAAAAATTCCTCTCTTGACTGATCACCCTGAACCTGCACCTTCCTGCTCTGTCCTATTATCCATGGCTGCATCCAATTGCTCCTAACTTGTTCCATGGTGTCACTTACTTCCAAATAGTCCATTCTCTGTCCTTATTCTTTTATTTTCACCCTTGGCTTCACCTCCATCAACATGATAATCAAAAAAAGGAAGTAATAACGCACTCCCTTCACTCTTTTCCTCTTATCCATCCTTTTCACCATCTACTTCAGGTTCTCCCATCTAGGAACCATTGCCACAACTGCATACAATTTCCACATTAGTACTCTTACCCATCTAGGACCATCCACTGTCCTAGCCTCATCTTTTTCTTTCTTCTCCATTTCATTTGGAGATCCCACTCTCACCTTTCCTCTAGCCTTCACTTGGCCAACCTTTATCAACATCTCTTCCTTAGTCTCTTCCATCTTTGAGTCATTCAAACACTTTGTATTTTCAATTTCACCTTTTATGGTGACTGCACGTTCTACAAACTCTGTCTCAAACCTTTCCTTTGCTTTTTTCCATTCCACTTGATGCATCACATCCTCTGATCTCTTATCCTCCACTAAACTATTTTCCAACACTATATTTTTAGGCTCTTTATCTTCTTGTACCTTTAGTGGACCACTTACTACATCTACCATGCTTTCCATGCACTTATCTTTATCCTCAACTATCATACATTCTTCCACTGGCCTTTTATCTAGGCTCTTTGCAACTTCCATTTTTATGACCTGCATCAAAAAAAAATTCTTGTCTTCTTTTTCTTGCCCCATACATGGGTTCTTTGCATCTAGACTTTGAATAAAATCTCCCTTTACCTTTGTATCTTCTGATTTAAATGTCATTGTTTCTACAATGCTTGTCTGCTCCTTGTCTCTCTTTATCTGTAGGGGACACCACACTGCGCCTAGCATAATTTCTTTATTCTTGACAATCCCTTCATGGCTTTCCTCAATCCATCCACACTCTTTTACCTCTACCTTCTTCTCCTTTCATTGGACAATCCATCATGTGGTCTTCCATCTTCTTTGTCATCAGTCTATTGCTTTCCATCTTTCCCTTTCATTGGACAATCCATCTCTTCCACCATGACCTTACTAGCCCATTCTCTCCTCTTCTCCATCTTGTCTCCACTTATCTTGCCTTTTCCTTGCATTAGGGTCCCTGCCCCAAGGTTCTTCACCTCACATTTCTTTTCATCAGGTCTGCATACCTCTGTTTTGACAGTATTAGACTGTCCTACACCTATTCCTACCTTTTCTTGACTGAAATCAGTCCTTTTCTTGTCTCCAACCTGCTTTGGAAACATGTCTAGATACTGTATAAAGGATTCCCTTTCTCTTATCACTATTTCTCCATCCCTTTTCCTTTCTAACATTACTCCTTTGTCTACTTTTTCTATCTCAACTTTTTTCTTTGTGTAAGTAGTTGCACCTTCACCATGTTTATCTTCCTCATGCTTGAGGAACTCCTTCCTTCCCATCATCACTGTCCTTGCCATTTTGTCTTGTTCCCTATCATCTCCCTACAATGGGGTTAGCTTGAACTTGATTCCATATTTCACAATATCATACTCAAAAACTAACATTTGAAAGAGGTGACTATTGGTCTCCCTCTTTAATAGACTTTTACAACCCTTCACTATTAGTTAATTTGACTTGACTTAGCAATTTTTGCACAAGTAAAATTATTCGTCATTCTGAAGAAACAAATTGTTAAAAGGAAAAAACTAACAGATGATCAGCTCCAAGCCTTCAGAGATAAAGAGAAAAAATGGATGAGGGAATATCATGAAAAATAGAAATTGGGAACGATTGACAAAAACAAGCCAGTTGAAGAGGAAATTCAACCATCGAAAAGAGAAAATAAATTGGCAGCACAAAGGGCACAAATGCGAAAGAGTCATGCTAGGGGAGATACATATACATAGTTGGAGACACACCCTCTACCACAAGTGAATACGAAGGGACACGATTAATCACAAGAGAATATGGAGGGACACCATCTACCACAAGTGAGTATGGCTGGACACCATCCACCATCATCCCATCATCCCCACGTATGATGGGATTTGATGGACAAGGTATGCCATCATCCCCACGTGAACCTCAAGGTATGTATTCTATTCCACCCTCGATCGAAGGTATGCAATCTAGTCCACCTCAATTAAATATTGATGAAATTGCTAATGTTGAGATGTATGTACCTAAGAGAACACCACCTAGAATTTTTCATAGAAAGCCAAAATTTTTGATTAATATTGATGAGGATATTTTGTAGCACATCGAAGGCAAGATTCTAGAATGCACTTGTAGAAGCTATGATGATAATATTTGGATTTTTTTTTTTGAAAGGCTAAATGAGACCAAAAGATGTCAACTATTTGTTCAAATGATGTGGGGTTTAAAGTATAGAAACATCATGAAGACTCTTGGGTTGAGAACATTGAATGCATCAAGTGAAAAAACTATTATGAAGAATCTAATGGATGCTTATGAGAGTGTGAGTGAGACCTCATGCTCAAAGGATAGTAATGTCACCCGATGTGTCATTACATCGACTTTGGTAAGATATCAAACAAAGAGATCTCGTCTCATTAAAAATACAAGTGAACAAATGGGAATTAGTAGAAATTTTTTATCAAGAGCCATTCAAAAGCGACAAAGAATTGAGGGCACCGATTCAAATGAATTATTGGAATTCTCGGGAAGACTGCCACATAAAGATAGAATTTTTTTTGAAGCATTGAGAACACTAATTGAAGATTATTGGAAGAATAATACAAGGCCATCTTTGAATCAAAGAGATGTCATAAGAAGGAGAGTCGGTAGTCGGAACCATGAGCCACATCCAAAGCATTTTTTGGATATGACTCAAACCCAATTTTTTCATAAATTTCAAAATTCTTATCCTCAAATTAGTATTTCTCAAAGATTCTTTGAAATGCTTAAACCTTTTTATGTCAAGATAAATCACACACGCACTACTTGTTGTTGTAGACTACATATTGAATTTTCTAACCATTATGATGTTTATCATTCTATATATTTAGATTTGCATACTACTGATGTTTTTCAAGATTGTGGCATAGAAACCCCGCCAAAATCTTCAAGAGAGTTCTTATCAAAAAATTTATGTCAAATAGAGGATGGCCAAATATTCTACAGGAGAACATGCTTGGATGGTTCATGTGAGCATTGTGGTGGCTTGCAATGAATGCGAGTATGTCAACATATGGAAAGCACATATGAGGTGGAGCATAAAATAGTAGATTTTGGGAAGTATAAAACAATGCAATACACTACAAAAGATGGGTCTCAAGAAAAAAGGTGTGATTTGGTTATTGAGAAGATTCCAGTGTATCAATTTTTGTCCATGTTTCATGAGAATCTAGTGTATGAGTATGCAAGGCATACCCATAGAGCCCGATGGCTGGACACACAATTCAAGCTATGCAAGGAAACCTTTCTAGTTGGAAGAATAGTATCAGTGGTTGACTTTGTAGAGAACTACACTCTACAGCCACAGTGTGAGGTACAGTCACAGTATTACAAATCCACACAGGTTTCGATATTTGTGCACATAGCATTCATTCATGTAGCTGATAGTACAGAGGACCAAAGGAAGGTATTGAGGGAGTATCACTTTTATATTAGTGATAATTGCACACATTCTCCAAAGCTCATGGAAGGTTGCTTCTAGATGTTCTATAGTGATTTGGCTTGGAGGGTCATAGCATACGATCGACATATAATATGGCAAGATAACTGTGTAGCATAGTTCAAGAATGCATGCATGTTCTACTGGTTGTGTAGGATGCATCTCACTATAGGTGTTCAACATATGTGGAACTTTTGTGAGGCTGGGCATGGAAAGGGGGAGCATGATGGTGTAGGAGCATGCGTGCAAAGAGCATTAGAATGAGAAGAGTTAAAGTATAAATATAGTGCAAATTTGACAGCTGCAAGTTCAATCATCGAGTGGTGTAATGCTTCGATGGGTCGAGGTAATGAAGGTACGTCTTTAGTTTGTAGATTTTTTTGGTTGATGGATGATACTAACATTGCACCATATGAGGATTTTTTAACACTAACAGGATCGAGTGAGCTACACTCTTTCCTTAACTCAAATGCAGGTTCATGGAGTATCAATACATGTAAGATGGCATGATTTTTCTTTTCATGTACAATGCAAGCCTGGAATGATTGTGAGTCAGGGGAGTGGGTTGAAAAATGGTTGACAAGTTATCTTACCCCACTTCACACATATCACCCTCTGACGGCATTGGAACTAACACAAATGGAATCATCGGTCGAATTTGACCATGTACCAGATCTAGTTCAACCATGTAATATATCTACTTGCTTAGTTTTTAAAATTCCATATTGTTATATTATTTTGTACTGTATTTGTAATGTTGACTAATTTCAAGTGATTTTATGCACATATCAATGTAGGGCATGTTTATGCAGTTATTGTAGATGAAGAAAACAAAGAGGGAACAAACCATTACTTGTGTCATTGTGTTGAGGCTAAAAATAAATTGGAAGCCCCAGTTATAGATGGAGAAAACATCGAATTCCCTACATGCTTAGTTGTTGTTATTAGACCATGGCTTAGAAGGTACCCATATAAGAGTTTTAAACATTGGTTGTTTGAGGAATTCAACACGCATCATAAGATTCTTCATTACTCAAACATTGTTGGGGCATCCAATGTTCGTTTGAGAAAATATGGGGGAAAACCTTTGAACAAGACATTGTGGAAGGTCTGTGAGTCTGACCATGAGGAAATACTTGACACAATAAAGAGTAGAGAAGATCCAGATGGTTCATTAGATTAATTTGTAAGTATATGCACAATGGTTCTTATTAATTTATACTTGTATCCACATTAATTTTTTTGATGCCAATGCTATCATGTCTTATTTTACTTTGCATATATGTAAGTAACCCAGTAAACATTGAATGGTGTCCCCTTCCAAAAAATCCAGATTTATGAGCCATCCAAGAGAATATCACACATAAAAGCAATGCAACATCCTTATTTTGATTATGAAGCCAAATCTCAATTATGATTTTCAGCCATTACAAAAGTTTGTGCGAAGCTTGGTGAGGGAATTTCAAGTTATTCATTTGAAGTTAGCCTTATCGTGAGCACCTATGGTGTAGACATTATAGGAGTATCTCAAATTTCAAGATATTCTAGATTCATGAGAGGTGTTGTGTGCAATAACTATCTTGGAACTCACTGTGAAGATGTATGAGAAGGAGTCACTAAGTTGATAGATTTCCATGCCTATCTATAAGTGCCTTCCATCTATTTTCATTTCATTTCCATTTTGGACATGAGTTGTTTCTTTTTATTCTTTTACTTTTCCTATCTATAACTAAACTAGTAAAAATTGACTGGTCTCTCCTTGCAGAAAATATTGATTTTGGAGCCATTGAAGAGAATCTCAGCCAAAAAAGCAATGCAACATCGTTATTTTGATGATCTTGAAAAATCTCAATTTTTATTTCAAGCCATTATAAAAGAGTGTGCAAATCTTTGTGAGGGAATCTCAAGTTTCTCATTTGAAGTTAACCTCTAAATGAGAACCTATGATGTAAAAATTATAAGATATTCTCAAATGTATGGGTGACATTGTAAAATATCTATGAGAACCAAGTACCTAAGGCATTGTAATGAGATTTACTTGTAATGGCATTTACTAAAATAATGAAATTTGGTGTAGGGGCACCAAGGTTATTAAGAAAATTTGGTTCATGAAAATATTTTAAGTTAGTTTTGTGTTATGAGTTTTGTCAATTGAATAAGGTCATAACACATCCACAATTGATTTATAATGTAATAAGTCATGTTAGTTACAAAAAGAACAGTTAGGAATGATTGGAAAGATATAGAATCATTTGTAAAGGCTATTTAAAGCCTCTTGAAGGCTATTTAAGTCAATATTTGAATTTGTATCCTTTTGAAGGAAAATGTTTGAATATGGTTGTAAATGTACTATTAGTGAGATTGAGATTGTTAACCTTCAGAGAGTAGCAGTATTTATGTTGAAATTTCCTTTAGATGCAAGGATTCAAAGCACATTAACCATGTGGTACAAATGATTAAATCCCAGAAATGATCTGTACCAATGAAAGAGTCTGAAAAGGTAGAGAGAGCTGCATTGGTGACTCAGGAGAAAATTTAGTGATGCAGAGTCAAGGTGGAGAAGACTCAAAAAAATCAGATTTTAGTAAATCAACAACCTTTGTTATTTCATTTGGCCATCTTGGAACAACTACCAACAAAAATGCTTTGAAGCTGAACAATTTGGCTTAAATTTTAGAGAATGCCTCTCAAGGACCATATCATCATCAATATAGCATCTAATCAAACCCCCAACACCATTTCCAAGCCAAACATACAAGGTTTCTTTGCAATTTTTTGGAGATCCTTCAAACTGCCCTGCAGAAAGGCTACAAAATTAGCCCTATTTTACAAACAAACTGCTCTTTAAACTTCTTGTAACCCCACAAACTCTTGTAAAGTCATCAAATAGGTCACAAAACTCCCAATTCCACGGGTTTTAGAAAAGAACTCAACCTCTAAGCCATAATTGATTAAAACCCTCAATTTTCTAACAAATACATAATAAACCTTCACCTAGCCTTTAGACTCAGTAGATCTCAAAAACATCACTTTGGTTCCTCCATTTCAAGCCAAAATCTGGCATTCTCAACCTAAAACATCACCATCCCTCTAAATGCCTTACCATTATTAAAAGAGTTAAGGAAACTTGAAAACAACAAATTTTAAACCTTTCCTCTAAGTCGCAATTCAACATAGTAGGAGGAAGGGCTCCATCACAAAAATTAAAGTAAACTTAGACCCTGCTGGTCTGTACAGGCTGAATAAAGAAAAATGGATTTTCCTTTCACTAAAACAACCAAAGGTGTATCAAAATAGATTGAAATCTAGGTTAAGACCTGCCACCAAAATTTTTATGAATTTATTTTCATAAGAGGCATGTACTAGGCCGTGCATAGACAAAAGAAACTGAAAACTCAGAAAAATGTTCAAATTCCACAGTTTTAGGCGTTATGAAGAGCACCAATCTTCAAAAAAAACTATTGATTGAACCCCCATTCAAGCTTGAATGATTTTTTTAATACATTTCAAATGAGAATCATCTCCCTTCAATTCCCATAACTACCTTTGAACCACCAAACCCTTATTAAGCCTACAAATACTAGTATTTATTATTTAAGAATGGTTTTGCTTACTAAGCTTTATCATGCAAATTTAATATTCTAAAGGCCTAGAACCACTTAGATACCCTTATAACATGACTTGTAGACTCTTTCTCTACACTCCCACCTACTTTTTACATAATTTTCCTTTATGGAAATATCAACAATATTTAATTCAAGAGTGCTTTTGCACATTTGTCCACCCTAACCTACTAATTCCCAAAGTACATAAAAGATTGGTCTATTAGACCTTATTCAAGACAAAAAGACCTCAACATAATAACATTTACCAACTTTCCTTGCAATTTACCATCAAACAATAACAAATTGAGGGTGAGGTGTGGGTGCTCCTGCACCATTCAGCTTTCAAAAACAAATTCAATTAGGCTGGCAAATGTCTGGATCGAGCTAGCATTTGGTGGAAGAGGAAGAAAGATGAATGTAACTCTAGAGGCCCACCATACAATATTTTGGTATTGAACCATGAGAGTAGAAGAGAGATCTGATATCATGTATCAAAACATTAAGCATGCATTATTCCAACCAACAAAGAAGGAGATGCTTACTTTGCTTCATTTTCATTTGCATAAGCATATCAAGGCATGGGAACCAAGAAGAACAAGGATGTCCAGTTTTATGTGGAGGTAATGGATGTGGTCCAAAATTTAGGAGGGTCAAGAAGGTCAATGTATGATCTTGATGAAATTAAGGAAGAACAACAAGAGAGGGACAGGAAAAATAAAATCAATGCAGAGTTTCAAGGTTTTGTCAAGCGAGTAAGAGAGTTATGGGAGCAGCCTCATCTAAAAGATTTTGAACTATACTTTGATATGTACCATTTAGAGAGCTTGGTTTTCATGGAGTTCCTTTCAAAGCCTCTTCTTTTATTATTCTTATGGTAAATTGATTGGTAGAGTTGGTGGAATTACCTTTCTTAGTAGTAATCACTATTAGTGAGATTGAGATTGTTAACCTTGAGAGAGTAGGACTTGGGAAAAAGGAATTTGATATGGCTATTGCTTTCAAAGACTTCAAGCGGGATGTAATCTGCATTGATGCCATTCCTCAATTTTCACTTGATGGCATCAAGGAATGGCTGAACTCCATGGTTATAAAGTATTATGAAAGTAGAATGAAGTTGTACTAGCAACCAATTTTGAAGACTATTACTGATGATTCAAAGCACATCAACCATGTGGTACAGATGATTAAATCCCAAAGATGATTTGTAGCAATGAAAGAGTTTGAAAAGGCAGAGAGAGCTACATTGATGGCTCAGGAGAAATTTTAACTTTCAAAAAATAAAGCCAATTAGGCTGGTAGATGTGTGGATCAGGCCAACATTTGGTGGAAGAGGAAGAAAGATGACTGGAACTCTGGAGGACCACCATACTGGATTTCAATATTCAACCATGAGAGTAGAAGAGAGAGTTGATATCATGTATCAAAACATTAAGCATGCATTCTTTTAGCCAACGAAGAAGGAGGTGATTACTTTTCTTCACTTTCATTTGCATAACCATATCAAGGTGTGCAAACCAAGAAGACCAAGGATGACGAGTTTTATGTGGAGGTAATGGATGTGGTCCAAACTTTAAGATGGGTAAGAAGGTCAATGTATGATTGTTAACCTTGAGAGAGTATTTATGTTGAGGAAATTTCCTTTAGATGCAAGGATTCAAAGGACATCAACCACATGTGGTACAAATGATTAAATCCCAAAGACAATCTATAGCAATGAAAGAGTCTGTAAAGGTAGACAAAGCAACACTGGTGACTCAGGAGAAACTTTAGCTTTCAAAAACAAAGTCAATTAGGCTGGAAGACGTGTGGATCGGGCCAACATTTGGTTGAAGAGGAAGAAAGATGACTAGAAATTTGGAGGCCCACCATCCTATATTTCAGTATTCAACTATGAGAGTAGATGAGAGAGATGATATCATGTATCGAAACATTAAGCATGCATTGTTCCAGCCAGTGGAGAAGGAGATGATTACTTTGCTTCATTTTCATCTGCATAACCATATCAAGGCATGGGAACCAAGAAGACAAGGGATGCCGATTTTTATGTGGAGGTAATGGATGTGGTCCAGACTTTAGGAGGGACAAGAAGGTCGATGTATGATTGGTGAAGGAGCACCATTCAGTAGGTTTTGTTCATCAAGGAAAATAAGGACTAGAATATCATCAATTTACTAAAACCGGCCCGAACTTGTACATTTGAAGGTTTTGAGTCAATAAAAATGGATTTTTGACCCATTCCTCTTTCTGTAGCCTCTGTAACTTGAGGAATGGGTCTTCACTAACATTATTAAGGTGTGGGAAGGATTTTTTAGTGTTGGGGAGGTCTGAAAGTGAGATGGGTGTGAAACCCATGTGTGTAAAAGTGAGTTTTCTTTAAGAAAAATGGTGGTTTTGAAGAGTTGAATTGTTTTTTTTGTAGGGAAGCGTTATTTTATGATTGTTTGAGCTTGTGTAGGGTATAAAAAACTTTTTTGAGTAATTTATAGGTTGTGGTTAGCTTTGGAAGTATCATTTTTAATAAACCCCTAGGGTTTAGGCTACAATACATGGTTTTGTGGTTTACCCATTGTATAGTGGTATAACTGAGATCTAATTGTGGATTTTGAAGTTTTGAAACCTTAGAATTGCTGCCTCAAGAGTTGGTAAGGTTTGGATAAGTTTAGAATATAGACCCTTTGTTCAACTAGATCGATCCTTTAAGGGTCCAAAGGGAAAAATGGCTACACAATTCATCACGAGGTTACTCGAACACCGTGATGCTTAGAAACTTCTTGGCTGATCCAATGGGATTATGTTGGGCCCCTCTACAATAACCTCTCTCGGTTTTCATTAAATCACAGTGGTTTTCCTGTGGTGTCCAATTTTCAATTAATGAAAAAAGTGTCAACTGAAAGCAGTGAAAAGTTGCAAAGTGGTGCAACTTTCGTTCTGCAACTCGTGTGACCAAATAGACTATTTCAACATGTCTGAATAGGAATGTTTATTCTAGTCATGGTCCTCTTTCACACCCAAACATGCAGAATCACTCTGGACTATGTTCAACTAGATCAATGCCTTAAGGGTCCAAAGGGCAAAATGGCTGCAAACTTCAGCATGAGGATACTCGGACACCATGATGATTAGAAACTTCTCATCTAATCTTATGGGATTGCATTGGTCCCCTCTACAATAACCTCTCTCAGTTTACCTTATCTCAGAGTGGTTTTCCTGTGGTGTCAAAGTTTTAGTTGATGAAAAACGTGTCAAATGGAAGCATCGAAAAGTTGCAAAGTGGTGCAACTTTCATTCTACAACTCATGTGACCAAAAAAACTATTCCAACACATTTGAATAGGGATTTTTATGCTAGGCATGGTCCTCTTTCACACCCAAACACACAGAATCACTCTGAGCTACATTCAACCGGATCGATCCCTTAAGGGTTTAAAGGGAAAAATGGCTACAAACTTCAGCATGAGCTTATTTAGGCACCATGGCACTTAAAAAATTCTCACCTGATCCCATGGGATTGTGTTGGGCTCCTCTACAATAACCTCTCTAGGTTTTCATTATCTCGGAGTGGCTTTCCCGTGGTGTATAGATTTCAGTTGATGGAAAAAGTGTCAAATGGAAGTAGTGGAAAGTTGTAAAGTAGTTCAACTTTCATTTTGCAACTCGTGTGACCAAACGGACTGTTCCAATGCATCTGAATATGAATTTTTATGCTAGGCATGGTCCTCTTTCACACCCAAACATGCGGAATCACTTCGAACTACATTCAACTGGATCGATCCCTTAAGGGTCCAAAGGGCAAAATGGCTGCAAACTTCAGCATGAGGTTACTCGAACACCGTGATGCTTAAAAAATTCTCATCTGATCCTATGGGATCGTTTTGGACCCCTCTATAATAACCTCTCTAGGTTTACGTTATCTCAAAGTACTTTTCCCGTGGTGTCGAAGTTTCAGTTGATGAAAAAAGTGTCAAATGGAAGTAGTGGAAAGTTGCAAAGTGGTGCAACTTTCGTTCTGCAACTCGTGTGACCAAGTGAACTATTCCAACATATTCGAATAGGCATGTTTACACTAGGCATGGTCCTATTTCGTACGCAAACACGCGGAATCGCTCTGAGCTATGTTCAACCGGATCGATCCCTTAAGGGTCCAAAGGGAAAAATGGATGCAAACTTCAACATGAGGTTACTTAAACACCGTGATGCTTAGAAACTTCTCGTCTGATCCCATTGGATTGTGTTGGGCCCCTTTACAATAACCTCTCTCGGTTTTCCCATGGTGTCTAGATTTTAGTTGATGGAAAAAGTGTCAAATAGAAGCAATGGAAAGTTGCAAAGTGGTGCAACTTTTGTTTAGCAACTTGTGTGACCAAATGAACTATTCCAACACGTTCGAATAGGCATATTCATGCTAGGCATGGTCCTCTTTCTCACCCAAGCATGTGGAATCACTCTGAGCTACGTTCAACCAGATAGATAGCTTAAGGGTTTGAGTGTAGTATGTTGAAATAGGCCATTCCACCTATTGTTCAGATTGTGTCTCAGTGATATGGGTCTAATGTAAGTAGGATAGGGAGTAGGAATAATAAAATAACATTAGTAAGGGAATTCAAAGAGATTACTAACACTGCCCCTATTGAAAATTCAAAATTGAGGCCCCTTAAAAGCAAGGCTAGAAGAGGTGAAAAGAAGAAATTTCTTGAAAATAAGTTAGAATAGGTTGGAAATAGGGTGAGATTGTGGAGTTTGATGTGTTGAAAAGCTGCAAGGATAGGGGAGGTCAAAAGTATGTTATGGCATGACATGCCCTAGTTGGGAAAATAGAGGTTTTGAATGAAAAAGAGAGGTTTGAGGGAGTAAACGTGGGTAAAGTCAAGGGGCAACATAATTTGGTGGTCAATTAAGTTTGTGTAGGAAAAATGAAGAGTGTTGGAATAGGTTTTGAGGTTCAGGTTTGGGGGTTTGGTTTGCCAGTTTGGCCAAATTTTTTTGGAGGGGGGTTTAGTTTGTTTTGGGTTCGTTGGTACAAAAAACATGTAAAAACAAAATATATATCTATGCAACCTAGAAGCGTGAATTAGGATTAGAATATCACATACCATCATAGAAAAAACAAAACCACCATAAACTTGAATGTCATTTAAAACAACAAAATTGGAAGAAAAAAAAATGTTTATATAACCTACAAAAAAATGTGAATAAAATCACACTAATTTTTTTGTGAAAAAAAACCATGAGACCATAGCTTGTTGCTTACTATTATGCTTTGATAGATTTTTTCCAAGCATCCATAGCTTGTTCGAAAGTACTTTTTTTAGGCTTTTAGCCATAGCAGCAATGTAGTGAATTGTTTGATAAAATGCTTTGGTAGACATGTATGAAAAATGTGGTAGAATAGACAAGGAAACGAACTGTTTGAAAAAATGCCTCAAAGAAATGTGGTCTCATGGTGATGGAATGGCATGACGAACTCTATGACAAGAAAATTTCTATGGATTGTCATGGAATTCCACCACCATTGAGACCACATTTCTTTGAGGCTTTTATTCAAACAATTTGTTGCCTTGTCTATGCTATTGATTATTATTATGCTTTGATAGATTTTTTCCAAGCATTCATAGCTTTTTTGGAAGCACCTGTTTTAAGCTTTTAGCCATAGCAACAAGGAGGTGAACTGTTTGATAAAATGCTTTGGTAAACATGTATGAAAAATGTGGTAGCATAAACAAGGCAGCGTACTGTTTGAAAAAATGCCTCAAAGAAATGTGGTCTCATGGTGATGGAATGACATGATGAATGCCATGCCAAGCAAATTGTTGTGGGTTGTCATGGCATTCCACCAACATTGAGACCACATTTCTTTGAGGCTTTTATTCAAACAGTTTGTTGCCTTGTCTATGCTATTGATTATTATTATGCTTTGATAGATTTTTTCCAAGCATCCATAGCTTGTTTGGAAGAACCTATTTTAGGCTTTTAGCCATAGCAGCAAGGAGGTGCACTATTTGATAAAATGATTTGGTAAACATGTATGAAAAATATGGTAGCATAGACAATGTAGCGAACTGTTTGAAAAAATGCCTCAAAGAAATGTGGTCTCATTGTGATGGAATGCCATGACAAATGCCATGACAAGAAAATTGCTATGGATTGTCATGGCATTCCACCACCATTGAGACCACATTTCTTTGAGGAATTTATTCAAACAGTTCGTTTCCTTGTCTATGCTATTGCTTATTATTATGCTTTGATAGATTTTTTCCAAGCATCCATAGCTTTTTTGGAAGCACCTATTTTATGCTTTTAGCCATAGCAGCAAGGAGGTGAACTGTTTGATAAAATGATTTGGTAAACACGTATGACAAATGTGGTAGCATAGACAAGGCAACAAGCACTTTTAAAAAATGCCTAAAAGAAATGTGGTCTCATGGTGATGGAATGGCATGATGAATTCCATGACAAGCAAATTGCTATGGATTGTCATGGAATTCCACCACCATTGAGACCACATTTCTTTGAGGATTTTATTCAAATAGTTTGCTGCCTTGTCTATGATATTGCTTATTATTATGCTTTGATAGATTTTTTCCAAGCATCCATAGCTTGTTTTGAAGCACCTATTTTAGTCTCTTAGCCATAGTAGCAAGGAGGTGAATTGTTTGATAAAATGCTTTGGTAAACATGTATGAAAAATTGGTAGCATAGATAAGGTAGCGAACTGTTTGGAAATATGCCTCAAAGAAATGTGGTCTCATGGTGATGGAATGCCATGACAATCCATAGCTTGTTTGAAAGCACCTATTTTAGGCTTTCGGCCATAGCAGCAAGGCAATGAACTATTTGATAAAATGCTTTGATATACATGTATGAAAAATGTGTTAGCATAGACAAGGCAGTGTACTCTTTGAAAAAATGCCTCAAAGAAATGAGGTCTCATGGTAATGGAATGCCATGACAATCAAATGATTGTCATGGCATTCCATTACCATGAGACCTCATTTCTTTGAGGCATTTTTTCAAAGAGTATACTGTCTTGTCTATGATATTGCTTAGTATTATGCTTTTGATAGGATTTTTTGAAGCATCCATAGCTTGTTCGAAAGCACTTGTTTTAGGCTTTCAGCCATAGCAAAAAGGCAATGAACTATTTGACAAAATGCTTTGGTAGACATGTATAAAAATTGTGGTAGTATAGACAAGGCAGTGAATTGTTTGAAAAAATGCCTCAAAGAAATGTGGTCTCATAGAATGCCATGACAAGCAAATGCAATTGGGAGCTGCTCCTAGTTATTAGTTATGCAATGTGAAGTAATTGCATAACTGCTTAGGTTGACTTTGTAAAAACTATATTGTAATTGAAATTTTGTCATCTATCAAGAGTATGTACGTGGATCATCATGGAAAAAAGGCCCTTAAGTGGAAAAAAATTCAGAAAAATCAGAGTTAGGAAACTTGACGTAAAAATTTGAATAAGCTATCTATATTATTTCAAAAAATGTAACAATAAAATCTTATAGAAATTGAATGTAGTTTCTAAACTACTAGGTTTTTTTTTTTTTTTTTAAATCTATTTGGAAAAAAATTGAAATTTCAATGCAGTAGTAATTAAATTTCAGGGAAATATAAAAAGTAGGTGTCTATCTGATCACCCTAACCACAATAAAATGATAATATTGTTTTATAAGATTTTAGATATAAGTAGAGGAATCATGTCCCGATGTGATGCATATTTTTTTGTAATTTTTTTCTTAGTAAATATTTAATTATGAATTTTTTATTACAAATTTTAAAAAATATAAAAACTCGTATGTCTAACCATGTTAACTTGGTCAAAACTTTATGAAATTTAATTCTTTTTTTTTTAATCCTATAGTATTTGAAGCATAGAATGTGACACATGTTTTAGATTCAAAAAATGTGATACTGTTTGAAAGCTATAGATATTTTTCAATCAGCCTATCAATTAGGACTTTAGTCATAATTCAAATAGAAAATAAATAATAATTATTTATTAAATTAAAAGTAAAGCATAATTTATATTGGTGGAAAGTTGAGAATTTCCTTTAAAAACTTTTTTCATTTCATCAATTTTAGGTAAAAAAAGTCGTAAGCCACATACCCTACACATACCAATTATATCACCACTTTTTGACCCATCATGATCCTGTGCACACCCTCAACATCTAGTTATTAGTTATGCAATGTGAAGCAATGCTTTGGGTTTGAAATATGTGCAATGCAATGTAATCAACGATATGAATATAAACTACAAAAATCTATTTTTTACAATTTATTAGTTAAACTCTTTATTTTATTTGCTCTCTATATCTCTATGCTATGGAAATGCCTTTAATTTTTTTTGAAATAGTTTTTATCTCTTGTTCTACTTTTTCTTATCTTTTTTTAAAAAATCTGAATTTTTTCCATTTTTTTCTAGACTTTTTCTCGATTTTCTCAAAAAATCTTATACTTTTGGTTTGCCAAAATTTTCCCCAAAATATTTTTATTGCTATGGTATAAACACATATTTTTGTAATATCAAGGATACTTTTTGAAACTTCCATGCATTGCTAATCTAAAAGGAAAAGTCTTTTGCCTAATCTGTATGCAGCCATGCTTTTGACATTGTCAAAAAGAGAAAATATGGACACCATCGATAAAAAATATTTGTATTAACCAAATAGCCATGTACACATACATCAATATATGTTGATATAAGTATAAAATATAGTTACAAAATAGCCATATAGGCTTATGCTCAAATGTCATATAGGCATACAAAGTCAAATATATCCAATACAAGATATGTACAAAATTGTCATTTCTAGGCATACAACAGAGGGCTCTGGAATCAAAATTTATTTCTCTCCATGCTCTGGAAATAAATCATTTCCCTTTGTTTGGAAATCTAATGGCAATAAGTCTGTCACTCATTTCTGCTATGATCGAGGAGTGCTCCTACTGCTCCTCCTATAGTTTAGCTCCTCGTGAAGTTCTAACTATTACAATAAGAAGTAAAGACATTAATATATAGAAATTACATTATAAGAAATGATATATTTAACAAAATAATCACTTACGTCCAACTCATGATCACTCTCCATGATGGAAATATTTGCATGCCAATACTCAGGCATGCTCAAGCCCTGTATAAACCATCCAAATAGGAATTAAACTACGAATCAATAATGGTTTGATTTTTCACTAGAACTAACATCTATAACAACAAATGTAAATTCAAATTTAGTAATTCTCCTCATACCTCCTCTATCAGAGCCATGGAGGATTGTATAGTGGATGAAACACTAATATCCATTTCCCTTGTAACATTTGGAGGTATTTCCACAACCAACACCTAAAAATAAAACAAAAAATTATTCAATCAAAAAAAAGTTACAATAGCGAGATCAACGTCATGACTTATAATGTATAAGATCTAATGAACAAAATTTTGAGTACAAGTATTAAACTATATATTTCTGGTAGGCCTTGGCAGTTTGATAGGAAGACCAAGCATGATGGGGAGAAGAACACATACTCCATTGTGAAGGATGGGAAGACTTACAACCTTTCACCTCTCCTAGAAGAAGACAATGCAAAGCATGAAGGGCCTAGTGTTTTGATGGTGGGTGAGAAGGAGTTCATGAAGACCTTGAAGGAAGGAGGAGGAAGAGGATTCTTCTTGATTATGAAGCCAAAAAGTGAAGCAGATCTACCCATAAAGAAGAAGGAAGATGCACCAAAGGAAGTCCAAGAGTTGTTGGAAAGGTACAAGGACATAACAGTGAATGAATTACCTAGTTCCCTACCTCCCATTAGGGATATAAGCCACCATATTGATCTAATTCTAGGGGCTACATTTCCCAATAAGGCTGCATACAAGATGACACCTGCTAAAAATGAGGAGATTGCAAGACAAGTGCAAGAGTTGATGGAGAAAGGGCTAGTGAGGAAGAGTTTGAGCCCATGTGTTGTTCCTACTATCCTAGCACCAAGGAATAATGGGAATTGGATGCTTTGCACTGATTCAAGAACCATTAATAGGATCACAATCATATATAGGTTCCCAATGCAAAGAATGGAGGACCTCATGGATTGTCTATCAGGAGCATCTTACATTTCCAAGATTGATCTAAAGAGCGGGTACCATCAAATAATGATCAGAGAGGGGGATGAACGGAAGCAAACTTTTAATACTAATGAAGGGCTCTATGATTGGTTGGTGATGCCCTTTGGGTTATCAAATGCCCCTATTACAATTATGCACCTTATGAATTAGGTATTGAAACCTTTCATTGGAAATTTTGTTGTAGTTTATTTAGATGGTATCCTTGTGTTTAGTACGTCTAAAGAAGAACATTTGAAGCACCTTGAAATGGTACTAAGGAGGTTACAAGAGGAGAAGTTGTTGATCAACATGGAAAACTGTGAATTCATGAAGGAAGAACTAGTCTACCTTGGTTTTGTCATCTCCAAGGGAAGTTTGAAGATGGATCCTTCAAAGGTGGATGCTATTCTTACTTGCCCAACACCAAAATCCATGGGAGATGTGAGAATCTTCCATGGAATTGCAAGCTTTTATAGAAAGTTCATCAAGAACTTTAGCCAAATCTGTGCACCAATCTTGGACACCATCAAAGGAGGTAACAAAGGTAAGTTTTCTTGGACCAATGAGGCTGATAAAGGCTTTGAATATCTAAAAATGAGAGTACAACAACAGCCTATACTTGTGCTCCTTTATTTTGATAAATTTTTTACCATTGAGTGTGATGCTAGCAATCAAGCAATAGGGGCTATTTTGAGCCAAGAACACATACCAATTGGATTTTACAGTGAGAGGCTAAATGAAGCAAAGAGGAAGTTTTCTTTGTATAATTTGGAATTGTATGCTATGGTCCAAGCCCTCAAAAAGTGGAGGCACTACTTGTTACCTAAATAATTTGTTGTTTATACTAATATTCATGCCTTGAGTTTTTTGAATGCACAAGACAAACTTAGTCATAGGAACATGAAGTGGGTAGAGTCTTTGCAAGCCTATACTTTCACAATAAAGCATAAGAAAGGCCAAGAAAATAAGGTGGCAAATGCTCTCAATAGAATGGCACTTGTAGTGCAAGAGATCCAACTCCAAAGCATGGGGGTTGAAGCATTGAAGGATATGTATCATGAAGATTCAGATTTCAAGGAGGTATACAATGTTTTTGAGAAGCATTTGAATTATTTTCATGGTGAATTCTCTGAATTTTTATTGCAGAATGGTTTTCTCTTCAAAGGAAGCCAATTGTGTGTGCGTAAATGCTCAATGAGGGAGAATATCATAAAGGAGAAACACAATGGGAGTCTTGGAGGTCACTTTGGCCTTGACAAGACCCTAGAACAAGTTAGGAGATTTTACTATTGGCCAAATTTGCAAGTAGATCTAAGAAGGTATGTGGAAGGCTACACAATATGTCAAAGGGCAAAGGGAACTTCATCAAATGTAGGACTCTATCATCCACTGCCCATTCCCAATAGGCCTTGGGAGTGTGTAAGTATCGACTTTGTCTTGGGGTTGCCTAGAACCCAAAAAGGTTTTGATCGTATCTTTGTCGTAGTTGATAGATTTAGTAAGATGGCACATTTTCTTCCTTGCAAATGCACCAATGATGCGTCTCATATAGTAGGTATCTTCTTTAAGGAGGTTGTTAGGATACATGGACTACCATTAAGCATTGTTTATGACAGGGATTCTAAATTCATTGGTCACTTTTGGAGGACCTTATGGAAGAAACTCAAGGAAAAAGTATGTCCTTTAGTTCAACATACCATCCACAAATAGATTGAAAAACTGAAGTGGTGAATAGATCATTGGGAAACCTCTTAAGATTCCTTGCCAAGGAGCATGGACAAGCTTGGGATCTGATTTTACCTCAGGCTGAATTTGCATATAATGACTCCATGAATAGGAGCATTGGTAGAAGCCCTTTTGAGGTAGTCTATGGAATGCACCCTAGAGGGGTCTATGAACTAAGAGATCTACAAGGAGTTGCTAGGAGAAGTTCTCAAGGTGAGGACTTTGTTGTTAGAATCAGGGATATTCATCAACAAGTGAAGGAAACCCTTCAAAAGAATGTTGAGAAGTATAAGGAAAAGGCAGATTTAAAGAAGAGGAATGTCCAATTCAAGGTTGGAGACTTGGTGATGGCACACTTGAAGAAGGAGAGACTTCCAAAAGGAAAGTATACCAAACTCATGATGAAGAAGATAGGACCTTGTAAGGTGGTCTACAAGTTTGGCAAAAATGCTTATGAAATAGAGCTACCTCCTGGGGTGGCAATCTCTCCTATCTTCAACATTTCTGACTTGTATCCTTTCAATGTTTCTGTGATATGATTGAGTGCTTGGTTACTATGAAACTAATGATATGATTTATGTTACTAAATTTGGTTAAGGTGTATAAGACAGGTTTGGTGACTTTGATGGTTGGATGGCTGACTATTATTAAGCCTTTTGAGCAAATTGGTGATTAACCAAAAGATGATAATCAAGATTATGTTGTAGCAGGAGTTTGTAACCTGTAAATAGACTAATGCAGTCAAAATATGGTGAGTACAATGCTTGATAATGGATTAATAACAGTGAGGTATGGTTTAGTTGATTTGTTTCCTTGGTGAATAAATGAAAGGATGAATTATTCAAGTGTCAATAATCAGGTTTATGTTGTTTTTATGGTGGTTGAGAATGATGTGAATCTAATTGATTAAGTCAAAGTTTTCTTTAATATGGTTTTTTCTTTGAATGAGTTAATTGGAATACTGATTAGTGGAATGATGAATGATGTCCTATGGAATGGCTAAGAGAATTTGAGTGGATTTTGGTTGAATGAAAAGTAGATTTCTAATGAAATTATATTTGATCTTCTCCTGATTCTATTTGGGATTGAAATCCCTTGAAGAAATGATGTTGATGGTGTTTGTTGGATGCTTTGCATCAAATGTACCATGATGATTGAGTTTTTTGATATGATGCTCTGCATCACTAAATGCCTTGTCTATGCTATTGCTTACTATTATGGTTTCATATATTTTTTACAAGCATCCATAGTTTGTCGTGGTGGTGCACCTTTGCAAGAACATGCCACCATGTGAAGTAATTGCATCATGCTGCTTCTGTTGACTTTCTAAACAACCATATTGTACAGTTGAAATTTTGTCATCTATCAACATCTAGTTATTAGTTATGGAATTTGAAGTAATGTTTTAAGTTTGAATGATGTGTAATGCAATGTAACAAAAAATATGAATATAAGCTACACAAATATATTAAGTAGAATTCATTAGTTAAGTTCTCTTTATTCTATTACCTCCATGTATGTTTGAGTGAATCCACTGGCACTAGGATGTGTTTGCTTGAAACCGCCAATATTAGCCTGTTCAACATCCAAAATCACATGTATTAAAATACCATTCGTAAAACAATGCTATTAACATGTAATAAATTTATAATTGTTTACTAGTTACATACCCCACTAATAGGTGTACTGTAGAAATGAGTAGGTGGAGGACTGGTGTATCCAATCTCAACACTGTGACCCTGCAATTTTATTAAAATAATAAAACTAAATTAGTTAATCATGCATTTCAGAATCAAAATTTAATAAAATAAATTCAATGAACATGCTGACTTTTACTTGACTATCAATGCCATATGCACAATGCAAAATGTCATCCATCCTCTCCATCCCCGTAGCAGCATACGAATCTTGTGTAGCAGCATACGGATCCTGTGTAGTAGCATACGGATCCTGTGTAGCAGCCTCTGAGTGCTAGTGGGGTCATATGAACAAGTCATCCCACAAGATTGACACAAACGGGTTCGAAGGCCACCACTCGAAGACTCCCCTAGATGGTGTTGTACAATAGGGCTAGTATGATGGATGACACTCCTGGTCAAAGTGTTGATTGCGTACAATGTCTCTATGTTAGCACTCTCCTTTGAAATGGTAGGCATAACAATGTGCTCACGAGGTGGCCTAGCAAGAGGTTGTCTCCCTTGTCATGCAGGATCCAGTTGTGCACCGGGCCTATCCTGAGCCGACCCCCCACCTCTCCCTTGGAACTCCCTCATATCAAAATAATTTGGGATTTGGTTCAATATGAACTCACTGTATAGTTTCCTAAGAAAATATTGGGGGACTTCACAATTATTGTGCGGTGGGTAATCAAAGACCAAGTACCACCTATCATAAAAAAGGTTCCTAATCTCTTGGTGGTGTCACCAATGAATAGGAAACCTCTTCGCATTGAGGCTAAAATTTTGATTTGTTCTAGGGTCAGTGAATAGAGAGCACAAATCACCTTTAGTAATTTTTAAATATTTTACTTGTTTATATGATATTTTATCTGCATAATATGCCCTAGCTGCTTGCCTCCTATCTTTCCATCCTGTTATTTGTTGGGTTATTGAATCTACATTTTTTAACATCTCTTTCATTGAATTTTCTAGTGTCATTCTTTCTACGGTTGAAGCATTTGGATCACTCAACCTATTGATAAGATCCTCAATTTTTTTTATTGTTTTCAATTTCACTCAAATTTTGTTGAGTTCTAGGAGGATGTTGAGTGATTGGTGGGGGAAGTTCATTTTGTTGAGGATTTTCAGGATTATTTGCATCTCCTACAAATTAAAAAAAAAAACAATCAAATCTAACCTAAAACAAACAAAATCAACTTGAAACTAAGAAATTCAAAACAAATATAAAACAATACTTACCTCCTGCACCTCTTCATTGTCATGGCACCATCTTTGCAAATGAAAAGCAACTATTGTTGATTAATTTTGAATAATTCCTCCTCCTAGAACATGAGTGAGAAAAATGAGGGTTTTTGGCCGCGGGCAGAGCAGAAAAATAGATAAGAGAAAATGAATAACTTTCACTTTTTTTTTTTCTTTTAAAATGAAATAACACAAGCACATTATAACGCACTCACATTATGTCATTTCCAATATTTTTTTTAATTGGCCACAAAAGTGTAACCCAAATTCATGCACCCGCCCTTGAATACTGCTTGAAAAGATGATGCAAAGTGCTTGAATGAATTAGGAGATGTAAAATGAAGTGAAAAATGCCTATTTATACAATTCTTGTGCCTTAGTATCTATTCATACCTCATCACAAGCTAACATCAAGTGGTTTTTAATAAAATTTTGAAAGGAAATTTGAAATATTTTTAATTTGGGGCCAAAGGGGACTCATTCGCCACCCATGGCGAATGGGTCCCACTTAGGACCTAAAAAAATGTGTCAAGAATTTTTTTGTGTTTAATGTTATTTGTTAGGATAATATGCAAAACTCCACTTAATTAAGTCATATGAGGGCATAAAAAGACAAAATAAAACATTAGAAGGGTGTAAATAGTGAAGATGTGCCTAGAAATGCACGAAATCTTGTTACAAGACTTTACAAGACTTCAAAATAGAAATTTTTGATGAGTGAAAAGGTTATTTTTAGGTGAATTGCATTAAATAGAGTCTAGAAGAATGTAGAAATGTCTTGCAACACTTCACAAAACCTTCACAGGACATCATTCTTTGAGTTTTAGTACCTAAATAAGCGTGTTCAAGCCATTCAATACAACATAAAATCAAAGCAACATAGTTTCAACACCATGAAACAAGACCTGAAAGGCCATGAAAATGACAAGGGACCATTTTTCTATGACACATTTAGCCCCCACTTTAGTGAGAGGATGAACTTGCTTCAAATTCACACTAAAGTAGCCATGAACATTGAAGAGAGGGTTCAAATACACTTACATTAGCAAGATGGAATGACAAGAATCAAGAGGGATGATCAAGCCCATATGATGAAGATCCCATGGCAAACTACACATAAGAACAAAGGAACACACAAGTGTTTAAATGAATTGGATGAAGCTTCGATCGTCAATCCAACCAGTTGTGAAAAGAGATCTAGGTTGATTGTTTGAAACAAAGAATGTGCACTCACTCTGTAACCATGAAACTTGTTGTCCATGGGGTGAGAAAGCCCAAAAAGGTAAGATACATATGCTAGTTGGTATGCATTCACAAAACAAAAAGGTGGCTATGGGGAAAAGTTATGCTGCTAGTTGGGCTTCCCGCTCAACCATGTCAAAGTTATATCACTTGATAACTTTAACAAGGTGCCACAAGGAAACAAATGCTAATGAACACAAAGAAATATTACCATAGTCATGCAAGTTGCGTTATGCAAGGTGGCAAAAAATGAAAAAATGTAAAGTGTAAAGGAAGTTCAAAGGATTCTTGTTCAGTTTATGCAAGGTTAGTCAGTTAGGGAACATTGTGTCTAATGTCTCCAAGAGAAGACCAATCAAAGAATATTATATTTGAAACTTAGGGGATGTAGTGTGTTGCATCAAGCCACCAAGAGGAATGTAATATGCTGAGATATATCACAATTATGAAGTGCATCACACCCAGTGACATCCACAAAGTGATGACCACATCATACAAATGACAAGGCTACACTAGGAACCAAGAATGCAAATGAATTAATGGTAATGTATGCCCCCCACTTTAGAGGAATTGAAACACATCATGCTATGAGCAATTACTTTAAAGTAGAGAAGAAAATAAAAGGTTAAAAAATACATGAGAGCTAACCTAGAAAACCCTATGCCAAGTCATATGTTTCGAAGTTAGGCTACGTCATGTCAAGGAAAATGAAAAACAAAGGAAAAGGGAGTTGCCCCCTAGAAAAGAAAGAATGCCAAATGCATAAGGGATCTATGGATTTGGGGTTAGTATGTTTGTTGCTGAAATGTTTTTGTATGAAATAGCTTGGAACTGTCATCATTCCCTGAATACATAGAATGAGAAGAATGACACAAAGAGATCGAAAAAAAAGAAAAAATAAAATTCATTTTTGGTCAACATGGAAGAGACATTGTAGTCTCAATGCTTTGGATCATCCCCAAAAGGAAAACACAAGTAAAAAGAAAGAAAATGAAGAGGCGAAAGAAAATGAAAAATCTTTTGGGTCAACATGACAGAGAGATTTTGATCTCAATGCTTTGCGTCATTCCCAAAAGAACACAAAGAAAAGAGAAAAATACAAGGACCATTTGGGTGAACATGGAAGAGACATAGGGTGTCTCTATGCTTTGCGCCATCACCAAAAGGAAAAAAATAATAGAAAAAGACAAAGCACAATGAATAGAAGAATAGAGATACAAATAGAAGAAGTGTACAAAGAGAGAACATCGAATGCACAATACAGGGAAAAAAAATACACACATGAAAAAGAAAATTAAAAGAGAAAATTAAAAAGGCTAGTTAGGTCAATGCAAGTCAACCATCTAACATGTCATCTTCCTCCCAATTATGTTCAGTGTAATGTGAGGTCGATTGATTATCCAAAAGAAGAATTGTAAGCACCGAACCAGGAGTCATACCAGGTTCTTCACTTGGTCGAGAGGATTTTTCATTTAAGCTCATTGTAGATGAAAATAAAGAATTTAAATTATTATGTGCTTCTTCATCAATTTTGGCAATTTTCACATCGTCATCACCATCATCATCATCATCAAGATTAATGACAGTAGGAGGATGAAGGGTGATTTCTAAGGATGGATGTATCAAAAGTTGAGGTTGTTTAATTGGTTCAATTTTCTATGATTGTTGCACTAGACTATCTTGTGGCAGGTCAGGAGAAGGAGGGTGGTCATCTATTACTTCTATCAAGGTTAAAGGTTTATTTTCTTTGTCTTCTTCTATGTGAGATTAATGAGCAAGGAGACCAAGATGATTCCAACATTCCCTAGCACCACGATTCCATTTAAATTTGTTTCAGAGTTGTTGAGGTGTAAGAGAAAATTGAGTCATCAGAGGTTCGTCTAATTTTGAAGAGGGAAGAAGAGAAGAAAATGAAGAGGAGGGATCAACCACTTTCTCTTTTGCTTTGTAAACTTTTTTAAGTCGAGGAGGTTGAGCAGGGATTGTTTCACATTCCCTTGGTCATTTAAATGATGGTATGAAAATCTCAAGTGGTGATTGTTCAGGAGGTTGTATGGGTTGTTCAGTGTTAGACTCAGGTTGAAGCATGGTTTCATCTATGATAGGGGGTGTGGAAGTGGACAAGGATGAGTTACGAAGAGATAATTCAGTTATCTTTTTGGCTTTAAACTTTTCATAGGCTATGAAAAAGAAATACTTACAAGGGGTGATAGGTTCCATAGGTGTAGGCCAAAAGGTTTCTGATGAGAAGCTACCTTTGGAAGATAGAGGATTAAAGCCACTATGGTGTATGGTGACTATCTCATTGTCATGTGGAAACTTCAAGCACTTATGAACAACTGATGGGACCACTTTCGTTGAATAAACTAAAGGGAGTCCTAGCCAAAAATGAAATTGGTTAGATTGTGGAATAATTTAGAATGTTACTTCCAAATTTTTAGGTCCTATTTATAAGGGTAGCACGATCGATCCAATCCTAGGGCATGGAAAGCCATTATGTTTTTTAATCCATGCAGTGGGTTTGTTGTAATCATCTTGATATAATTTGTGTAATACCAAAAACTCTTCTGTGATCACATTGTCACCACAAGTGGGATCTATTAATATCCCATTGGTGGGCTTATCATAGATTCAACCAGCTATGTAAAGAGGACAATCAAGAATCTTTTGGAGTAAGTCTTTAGTAGAAAAATTAATATCAAGATATTTTGTGGTTTGGCCCTTACAAGGGATAACATCTATTATATCCACAAGATTATCCATAGGACTAGCTTGGGTAGCAATAGTATTTATATCATGTTGTTCATTATTGGTATCAACACTTATTACATTAGGCTTCAAAGGTTCACTAGCCTTGACAAAGAAAGTACTATGTTTCGACATAGGATTGATGAAAATTTGTAAATTCTGGTTAGGAGGTGCAATAGACTTATTTCCTTGATCATTGATACCTACAATAGTCAATTCACCCGAATCAATGAGGTCTTGAACTAAATGTTTAAGATGCTTACAATGTTCAGTGTTGTGGCCATTTTGATGATGAAAGTGACAATAAGAATTATGTTTGAATGTAGGTTGTAATGGCTAATTTGGATCAAGTGGTCGAACGGGTGGCAAAGTGAGCATGTGTTTTTGAATTAATTTTTTCATTGTTTGATGGAGGGTATCGAGTAAAGGAGTGAAATGTCGGTTTGGATCTCCATAATGATAAGGCACAACTGCCCTAACAACAACCACTTGATTCAGAATGGATTGGGTTGGTTGTGGTTGAGGTTGAGGAGGCGAATTAAATTGTAAAAATCCTCTATTAGGTTTGTGAAATTTTTTTCTATTGTTTTGGTTTTGATTGGTGTGTTCTAGTTTGTCAACTCGGTTGGAAGTGGATTTTGAATCACAACTTGAAACCAAATTTTGGTAGTTACATAAGGTTGTACATAAATGCATGAATGAAGGGAATTTCATCATGGTGAGTTTATCTTGAAGGTTGGTCTACAAATTTTTGATAAACATCTTCTATAGATGTGCATCGGGAATTTTTCCATCAATTTGAGCATATAAGGATTGGTAACGTGAGATGAGATCCATCACTTTTTCATCCGGGTTTTGTCTACATCTCATAAGGTCATCCATTATCTTTTTAGGTGTCATTTTCACTTGAAATTTACTAATGAAAGCATCTACCAATTCATTGAATGAACGAATGGAATAACTAGGAAAGTTGGAAAACCATTCTAAGGTAGTGTCCTTCAAAGTCCTTGGAAAAAATTTTGCTAAAATTTTATCGTCAAGGAAAAATTCACTACATAAAGTAGTATAGGCATTAACATGATTGATAGGATCTCCTTTTCCTTTGTATTTCTCAAACTGAGGCATTTCTATCCCTTGTGGCATTAGGGTACGTAATATTTCTACTTGGATAAGGGACTACTATGGACATGATAGGTGGTTGGACCAGGTTGACCTTGACTGATGTTAGCAATTTGATGTTGCATCGATGAAATGGTAGTGAGAAGCTATGTAAGAAGAGGATCAGGGTGTGTGGGTTGAGGTGCAAGGGAAATGGTGATGGATTGTAAGTGATGTTGGGATAAGTGAAAGGAATGCTAAGAGGTGTGAAAGTGGTAGAAGGTACTTGCGATGCCACAAAGGAAGTAGGAATGCTAGTGGAAAATGGGAAAGAAGCATCCTGAGCCATAGTTGTATGGACTTTCAGATTGGTATAAGTTGGGATGGAAGCAATGGTTGAAGGAGGACTTGCAGATTGGTATAAGTTGGGATGGAAGCAATGGTTGAAGGAGGAGGAACTTGAGGTGATCCTTGGCTTACGGGAATGGTTGCAGATTAAATGCTTGAAGAGGCATTTTTATTGTAAATCTTTGCAATTTTCTTCATCACTTGCAAGCCATCATCACTTTCAATCAAATGATGAAGATTCTCAATGGCAGGTATGGCAGTTGTGGAAATGTTTTCAAGTGACAAGTCTTGTTATAAATGTGAAAATTCCTCATGAATATTAATGACATTTTCTTGCGAGGTGGAATTGGTTTGGTTGTAACCATTCATTGGATGGAAAGGTGAAGATATAGAAGTGGTATTTTCATGGTCTAATGCACCATTTTCCATACTAGGAGTAGGAGCTTGTGAGATCCCAAGGTCCACAACGAAAGTGCTATCGTGGGATTCCATGAGTCTAGAACTTCATCTCACTAGAGTATTATCAATGGGGCACCAAACAATCATGCAAGTACCATAAAGGAGGAGTGAAGGCCAATGGAATCTATTCTAAAATGTATAAACTGCAAATAATAGGAAATCTAAAAATTGTAACAAAGAGCTAACTATAGAAAATAGAAATGTAGACAAATGGCAGAAAAATGCTAAAAATGTTATGTAACAAGTGCAGAGGGATTGATTCACCCTGGGTGGCAAATGAGTCCCAGTATGAATTTTTTTAATGTTTTTCAAAAAATTTAAGATGATTTAAATGCTCTACAGTATGCAATTTATAGATGAAAAATGTAAATTTTTACTATTTTTAATTAGATGTAATGCAAAAATAAAATCATGTAAAGTCCCTCACTAATGCAAAATGAAAAGTCTTATAATGCAATAACGAATCAATGTCTTAATTGAGTGCTAATGAAAATGGAAATGAAGATGCAATATGTGAATGCAATCAGAAATTCAAAGTGTTCAAAATTCAGGTTCACCAAAATGAAACATAGATTTTTGGGACCTTATGGAATACTCTTGCACTGCTAGGGTTTTTCAGCTAAAAGGAGAGAGATAGGGTAAAAGAATGCTAATGATTCATTCAAATTAGGATGTGTGTGATATGATGTGATGCTAATGAAGTTAAATAAATGCAATGGATTAATTTACATGATTGAAAATGAATGCAAAAGTGTAATTACAACTATGTCTGAAAACACATTGTGATATGCAAACAACTATGTAAATGAAGAAATTATGCAGAACAAAAAGTGATGGGATGAAATAGAGTGCACCTAGGAAAAGTGTGATGATTCTAGAATGTTTTGGATGTTGATTAAATTCACTAATTTTTCATAGTAGGACTCATTCGCCCAGGGTGGCGAATCAGTCCACCTACTAGTGAAAACTATCGGGAGCTGGTTTTTGTTTGTCGAGATCTGAAATTTGACAAAACTCAAGTTTCAAGTCCTAAGGTGGGACTCATTCACCATAGGTGGAAAATAAGTCCTCCCCCAAATTCCTAAAAAACTGGGAGACAATTCTGCAACACCAGATCTGAGAATGTTTGCTTGTCGGGTTGCCAAAGTCAAATATGTAGAAAATGAAGAAATAAGTCTCTCCAAGCTTGATTTTGACTTAAGTTGACTTGAAGAACCTATTTGACTTGAAAATAATTGTTTAACACACAATAACCTATCAAATCTACAAATAAAAGGCTACAAATAAACAAGCAAAAGGGGAAAAATTATTAGGGGTTAGTGAATAGGGGTTTGCCTTGGTCAAACCTCACTTTTGGTAATTAAACCCTTGAAAAGATAATGAAATGAAAGAGAAAGATAAAATAATAACATTAAAATGCTATCAACTCACCTAACTCTTTGATAATGCAAATTTGAAGTAATTTCAATGGTTGCTTCAAAGTGCTTGAATAGTGCTTGAAAAGATGATGTAAAGTGCTTGAATGAGTGAGAAGATTGTAGGAGATTGCTTGAATGAATTAGGAGACATAAAATGAAGTGAAAAATCATCAAATCATTTTTAATAAAATCCTGAAAGGAATTTGGAAATATTTTTAATTTGGGGTCAAGGGGGACTCATTCGCCACCCATGGTGAATGGGTCGCACCTAGGACCTAAAACCATGTGTTAGGAATTTTTTTTTGTTTAAAGTTATTTGTTGGGATAATATGCAAAAATCCACTTAATTAAGTCATATGAGGGAATAAAAAGACAAAATAAATCATGAGAAGGGTGCAAATAGTGAATATGTTCCTAGAAAATCGTAAAAGCTTGTTACAAGACTTTTCAACACTTCAAAATAGGACTTGTTTATGAGTGAAAAGGTGCTTTTTAGGTGAATTGCATAAATAGAGTCTAGAAGAATGTAGAAATTTCTTACAACACTTCACAACACCCTCACAAGACATAATTATTTTAGTTTTAATACCTAATAAGCATGTTCAAGCCATGATACAACATAAAATTAAAGCAACATAGTTCCAACACCATGAAACAAGACCTAAAAGGCCATGAAAATGACAAGGGACCATTTTTCTATGGCACATTAATTAAATAATTCAATCTTGTTTAATTAATCCTTTTGTCTCTATTTAATTAAATAATTCACTTTATTTAATTAAATCTCAAAAGTCCTTCCATTAAATTAAATAAATTAATCTTTGTTTGATTTAATCTTACATCATCTCCTTCTTTTATTAAATAAATCAAAAATTGTATTTAATTAAATCTAAATCATATTCCTCTCAATTTTGATTTAAATCAATCCAAAAATCTAAATCAAATGGTCACATCAACTAATCTCCTATTAACTTAATTAAGTCTTGATTAATTTAATCCTAATCACCTAAATCCTATAGATTTTGCAACTTGCACTAATAAATCATTTCTTTTATTTAATAAAATCCATAATTACTTTCAAAATGGCATCAAAAGGGAATATTCCGCCAAGTTTGAAAATCCTTGCAAATAGATTTGTACTTCTAACAAGGAATTCATTTCCTCTTACATGTCCTTGTGCATTGAGCCAAGTGGCATTTAATTCATTCTTTTCTCCCTCCAACATGTCATTTCACAAATTTCAAATTCCACCTAATGTCATTTATCAACACATTCATCAAAATGTGCTCAAGCTTCCTCTATTCGTATCTTAACAAGTGGCACTTGGCCATTGGATGTTGAATGATCCCACATTCATCCATTTTTCCTCATTATTCAAAATTCTCATCTATAAATAAGAGGCTTTCATTTGTATTTTGGATACACAACTTAGAGAAAAGTTACTATCTTCACATTTAGAGAAAATTCATCCATTTCCATAGCATTTTCCATTATCATAGCTAGGTTATTGCAGATTTTATCAATGAAGCACATTGTTCATCATCATCAAGTGGATCAATCTTCATCAAGCTTGCAAATGAGTTGGGAAAGGACTAATTTCCACATCAAATTGGTACCAATTCCCCCATGGGATTGAGAGTTTGCATGTTTAAATAGGATTTAATTATTTTTTTTGTTTTGTTCTTCATTTATTTCCTATTTTGAGAATTGTAGATGAATTTCATGGGGCATCTCAGTTCTAACTTGCACATGGATCTAATATTGTGTTTGTTTGCTATGTTTGTGTAGGTCTAGGATTGGGGTTCACATTTTGGCACTGGAAGGAAGGCGAATCTTAAGTTCTTAACACATTTTTTGACAAAATTTTATGGTTTTTTGTGTCTACAAGAAACTACGCTACAATAAGTCTAGCGATGCCATACACTGATGCTAGCCTTCCAGCGGTGCCATACAACGATGTTGCAAACTCCAAAATCCACTGGTGAGAGATTCACACCCAAAAATTCAAATTTCTAAACACTGATGCTAGGCTATTTTTCTAATGTTGGGTTTTCAAACCCTAAATTGGGCCACTAACAAAAAACACCATCACAATTGTGCTCTATGTTCTATTGCAGAGCACTTCTATCAAATCTAGCAGTGCTATATAGTGCCATTGACTTCCTTAAACTATGACACATATGTGGGTTGTGTCGCTGGGGTGGGGTAAAGTATCAAATTTCAAGTTATTTCAACATGTGCTCTTTTTCTTTTGATCATTTGGACCTATTGACCTATTTTTTGACTCTATTTTTATTGGATTAATCAATTTTTGTAGGTGGAAGTAAGGAAGCAACAAGGAAGAGTTTGAACTAGAACATCATTTATCCATTGTATCAAGTTTCTTTAGACACTTTTGTAAGAAATTATAATGCCAAGTCTAAGGACTTTACCCCTTCAAATTTCTAGGACTCACTAATTTCATTTGGGCTCTAAAATGAACAAGACAAAAAGGTTTAAAAAGAAATTTAGACAAATGTACTAGATTTTGTTTCAGGTTCACAATTGAACAATCAAATATCACACTTCCTTTGGTGCTTTAAAAAGAATCAAATTCTTGCTTTGAAGGATTTAAAATGGACAAGTGCTTTTATGTTTTGTAATCACTTACCCAAAGTAATATCATCTAAAAGATGTATGTGCTTCTCTCATGCCTAACAATGATCTTGAGAATCAAAAGGCTTTTGGTGTTATTTTGTGTAAGTGATTTCCTACACACTTCAATTTGGATTCTAAAATTGAACAAATCTTGCAAGTGTGAGTGGAACATAGTATGTGTGTTATCTCTTTGTTTCTCAATGAATATTGATTGAAATACAAATATGTTTGCTCGCATTTTTTTTATCTTAGAGGGCCTAACTTGTGGGAGAAATTAATCACCCAAGGGAAGGACCCAACCAGGAAAATGCTAAAGTCAAACGACTTCCACTTGGGATGTAAGTGTGGGTGCTTGAGGAAAGGAAAGTATCACAAGGATTGTTTCGAAAAGAAGGGAAGAAATGGTCTCTCACCGCATGGATGATCCCCCACGAATGGAATTTCTTCATTAAAACCCCTTGTTTAAAAGGCCAAAATCCTTAATCTATTTGTTGGTACAAGAATGGTCATTCTGAAGTTGCCCCACATTTTTATGGCTTTTAGTAGAGATGAGAAGTATGCCATTGGAGATTCATGGGTACCAATGCTTGGCTGACCCGAGAAGTGAGTGTGTTGGTGGTTTTTAATGAGCAAGCAGGTTGGTCTCCTATTCTATGTATGGAGTAGCCATCTCCAATCAAGGGCAGCTTGGAGGACCTGGACCAACTGACAAGATTCAGTGCTAGACTGAAATCTTTTTCACTTTACGCTCTGCAGAACCAGGACGGGTATACCCACACAATGCCTTAAATAAGACTAGACATTGCTTTTTATAGCAGATGATTCCTGATGCCAAGTATTGAGAACCTCAAATATGGCTAGATTCTCAGTAACACAATACTTGCAACAACCAGGAGGTAGGGCAAGGCATCAAACAAGATTGATTAAATAAAATGATTGATCTTGAGCAAGAAGACTAGAACCCTAAAGACATACAACAAATATCAGATTAGTGCCATTATTCTTGGGCTAGGAGTCACAATAACCTACAAATAGAAGGAACGATTACTCTGGACATAAAAATTATTTGCAAGATTAACCTTATTAGTCTCACAACTAGTGATCAGATCTATAAGACTACTTATCAAATCCTTCTATCATACATATGAATCTCTGATATGATTAAAGCATTTAACTTATTCCTTGAATAAGAGCAACAACCAGAACAGATAGTAAAACAGTACATTAAAATGGTTAATGAAATGATCCTTGATCAACTTTCATTAACAACCCACACGCACAATACAAAGGAGAGACTTAAAGACCCCAATCTATACATTTCAAGTTCATACATGCGTCCAAGACCTTACAATTTATAGACTAGAAAACCTAGACCTCAAATTCTGATAATAATTTGACACTGTGACTTAGTGCTCTTTTCTTCAGAATTGGTTCTAATTTTTGGCCGAAGACCCTTACAAATGATTTAGAAATTCCTTTTAAACAAATCAGGGATCACCATCCAGCTCAGAGCCACATCAGTGCCATGTCAAACCCTAATCGCTGCTCTTCAACTACTCTATTGGTCACATAAATGTCATTGGTCGTGGCTGTCGTGGGCAGAAAGACAATTCCCGCATCGCAAAGCAGCTTTCTACAATCAATGTCAAATCCATAGCCAACCAAGGCCCATACCGGTTTATGTCATCCTTGTATCAGATCCGCCACCATGAACAATGCTAGTTCGCTGGAGCTACAATACTCAACTCTCCGTCGCTTTCATGAATGCAATTCAAGCTTCCGTGCTAACATAGCAAAAACCTGCATCGCGGCTTTCTTAGCTTGAAACTTGACCATTGATCATCCATGATCAGATGGCTGCCTTTAAAATATCCATTAGCTGTTGTCGTTGAGATGTCATATAGGTTCAAAATGCTTCATCGAAATGTATTTCCTTTATGTGCATTCCATTCATCGAGACAAGGGGACACCTCACATCGAAGCAATCCTTTCATTTTGTTCATAGTCGCTATAGCTTATCGCTCTCGGGGAGACGCCCCCGCGACAAGTCATTTTCCTCGAAGTTCCTTTCACGCTTTTGTCTTGTCACCGCAATTTTAAGGTTTTCTCACCGAAAAGCACTTTTCATTTGACACTATCACAGAGGACTTGTAATTACACGGGGAGATATCATGAGATTAGCCAAGATCACTTAAGACCTTTCAATGAAAGGTATAACCTAATAAAGAAAAACATAAAATACCACCGCCAAGACACAATAGATTCGCTATGACATACATCGATGCCTCAAGCCCTTTGCCGATAGAACCCACAGTTGATCGCCAAAACAAAACCAGGGTCACGCCAACAACCACCTGCAAATAAATTCTAGTTGCTGTGATATATGATAAGTCTTGCCGATAGGCAACTTAGACTTATGCAAGCAAAGAACACACAACAGGTTGAGGAAACAATAGGAAACCTATGCCGAAGGGAAGTCACACCAAAGAATAAAAAAGGGGGGGCGGTAAAAAGGACTTCAGGGAGACCAAGGGGAGTCGGGAAGACCTCACCTTGAACGGAAACCATCACACCGAAAGGAAAGCCCGTCGGTGAGACACGAAGGGGTCGGGGAGACATCTCCCCGACACAGTGAACACAGGCTGAGAAGATAAGGCCTTGGGGAGACAAGCAAGGGTCGCCAAGAGGTTACCCCGAGAGCCAAAAGTCACGCTTTAGAGTGGCAATGTGGGGTCGGGTGAGCCGGGTGGCAAGGGGGCCGGCGGACGAATACCGAGAGACAAGGCTGCCCGGAGGAACTTATGATGTAAACGCCAGGACGTCACCAAAGGAAAAGAACAAGCAAAATGAAGGGGAAAAAGAACTGAACATCCTGGAATCCCTCAGCCTACAAAAGACAAAGGAATAATGGAAGGGGTAAAACTAAACAAGTGACTAAAAGTTTCAGAGGTGAGATAAAAGTGGAAATAACAGGAACTCAAGAAACTCCAAGATAAACCTTGACCCGGGTTCACTACTAAAAAGAAAAAGGAAAACAAAGCTTGAAAGTGGAGCCGGGGAAAAAACTAGTAACCTAATGAGGGTAGAAAGGAAAAGAAACTCCAATCACACAGGATCGGAACTAGGACAGATGCGTGAACAAGAACTAGAACTTTAGAATTTGGAAAAGTTCTAGTTCCGTTCAAGCATCCATTCCACTAAAAAGACAAAAGAGAAGCCAAAGTAAGCAAAGAGAAAGGGGAACCAAATAAAAATCCCAAAAACGGGGAAAAGGAAAGCCAGGAAAATCCCTAACACAGGTCGCCCCATCGGGGAGATGAAAACTAGCACACTGGGCTCAACCCTTGTGGGAGCCCATTTTACCCACATGCCAAAATGAAACACACCCTAGAGCTAAAGTTATATCATGAAAAACAAGAGCACACAACCAGAACTAGAAAGACAACCAAAAAAGGCTCTAACAGAGTGCACTATAAGGGGTATCATGTGTGGTCATGCATCTAATCATCTGCTAAAAGTAGGCGTAGCTAGATTTATCCATATGGGGATTCAACAAATATTGTCTCAATATCCATAGGGTTGTGCATGTTCTTGGAATAAAAAAAACTTTGCTTGATCGAAAACATTGGGAAAACAAACATTCAACATGAACATCAAATTTCAAACCCTTTAAATAAGCAAATACCTTTGAAATTTTTTGAATGTTCTTGCTTGCCCTAGGGATTCTATCCTTAGAGGTTTCTAAGCATTTGAATTTATATCTCCATTTGCTCACTAAAGTCAACAATAGGGAACTTTTACTTTAATTTCCTGGATTTCCACATAATGGAATTTGTGGAATGAGAAGAAATTTAGACATTAGACATATAGTTTGAAAACCTAATCAAGAATTGGTTGTGGTAAAAGGAATTCATTAAGCAAAGATAGGAAACAATTGGACCCCACACATGTGGTACTCCAAATTATTTCTCGAAAGATCAAAATCCTTAAACCTAAGATCAAAGGGCTTAGTCAAAAGGCTTGCAAGAAAAGGTTGTCTATGCTTTATGAATTCAAGGAAAGATTGGCATTTAACTTTTACAAACGTGCATCAAGAAACAATCCAAATTTGTACTCATTTTACTATTGTCAAAATCCAAGTCTCTTTCAAAGGTTTGAGTATCTCACCTAGGAAGTATTGCATGTTCTTCAACATTGAGGTATTATACACAAGAGTCTTTTTAGGTTCATTTAAGATCAAAACAATCACTTTCATCCATCCCTCGAAACATCGAACCAGAAATCATCTCACCAAATCTTGAAAATATTGAAAAATTCCTCCATGTTAAACTTTGTGCAAATCATTTGAAGAAAATCCAAATCATCTCATTTGATTAGATGTGTGTAGATGCATCCTTGTGAACAAGTCTATCCGTTGATAACATCCAACATCTTGGGGTCTAGGAGTTCCTTATCCAAAATAAAAAATAAAGTCAATCAAAATCATCTTGTTTGGCTAGGTTTGTGTAGATGAATCCTTCTTCGCACACTTAGTCAAATTAGCGTCTTGTGGAAAAAATTACTCTAAGAAAACATCCAACCTCTTAGATTTTATGAGTTCACTATCCAAATACAAATCAAATCAAATCAAATCTAATCCCAAAATTAAATCAAACATCAAATCCAAGTCCTAAATTTTAACATCTCCTTAAAGATTTCTCAAGAGTTCCAATCATTCACCAATCATCCATCTTTCACATACTTCACTATCACCTTTTGATCCTTAATCATCCCTAGATTTTCTCTTTTGTACCTAAAGTTAGATCAGTCTAAAGGACTAGAGGTTTATCTCTTACATTCTTGAAAATTGATCCCTATTTTATGGTGCAAACTAGATCCTAACATAGGAAGAACATGGAGACCAACAAAGAAACATCAACTTCGAGTGACCTAAGTCAAAATTTACCTGAGATCAATCCCATTAGGGCAAGCAATCCCACAATCAATCTTCCACTCCCTCAAGATCATCAAGAGGAAGGTCAAGTGGAAGACATCACAAACAGTGTCTTAGGGATGACACAAGATGAGATCACTAAAATGGTCCAAAATCTCAAAAATCATAAAATTATCAATGCCATGATGAAGCTCCATCCCTCACAATATATGCTTGAATTAGCAAAACAAGGGGCTAAACTCCCTTCCGATTATGATGTGAGCACCATTGTAGAAAAACCTCTTGGGACCATGCCCCCAACATCATTCACACTCCCAATATCATCCACACCTCCATTTCAAAGCATCACTCAATCCATCCTAAAAATTACATCATCCATTTCTCCAACTCAACCCATTGTTAATAAGGGGGGAACATTTGTCAATGCACTACAAATACACCCCCTTATGAATAATCAAGATTTGGACGTAAACACTATATTGGGTCAATCCGTCCATCAAAATCCATTACACCCATATGTCCCCCTCACCTTTCAAGATCCCAATGAGCCATCATCATCAATTCACACAACACCTCAAACCTCTCTCCCTATGACCTCACAAGGAGAAGGTGGGCTATTTGGACCAGGGGGCATCTTTGACCCTTCATCTTCATCATTTCCCCAAGGGAGTATGCCACTCACTTTTCCACCACTTACATCCATGTCGTTAACATCCACATCACCTCTCAGTTTGGGGTTACCTATGCTACCGCCACTCATTCAAAAAAACCCCCCGATCATCAATCAAAGCATCATACTGGGTATGTGCAGGATCATTATGGGCCAAAAAGTGGCAATATTATTGGTATTTGTAGGGTATGTGGCTGACGACTTTTTTTTACCCAAAATTGATGAAATGAAAAGGGTTTTTAGAGGAGATTCTTAACTTTCCACCAATAAAATTATGCCTTTACTTTGAATTTAATAAATAATTATTATTCATTTCTATTAGAATTACAACTAAAGTCCCCGATGGATAGGCTGATTGAAAAAAATCTATAGCTTTCAAATGGTATCACATTTTTTGAATCTAAAACATGTGTCACATTCTATGCTTCACATACTATAGGATTAAAAAGAAAAATTAAATTTCATGAGGTTTTGACCAAGTTAAGGTGGTCGACATTGACGAGTTTTATATTTTTAAAAGTTGTAATAAAAATTAGAATTAATTATTTAATTGGAAAAAATTACAAAAAAATATGCATCACATCCGGACACGATTCATCTACTTATATATAAAATATTATAAAAAAATATTATCATTTTATTATGGTTAGGGTGGTCAGACAGACACCTACCTCTTATTTTTTCCCTGAAATTTAAGTAGTATTGCGTTGAAATTTTAAATTTTTACCAAATAGATTTTCTTTTTAAAAAATAAACCTAGTAGTTTAGAAACTACATTCAATTTGCTACAGATTTAATTCTTACATATTTTTGAAATAATATAGATAACTTATTCAAATTTTTACATCAAGTTGCCTAACATTGATTTTTCTAATTTTTGCCACTTTGGCCTATTTTTTCCATGATTATCCCTCGCAGACATAATTCCTATCAATCCCTAACCTTGCCATCATTATTGAAAGAATATATGGAATTCATCCCAATAAATACGCTAAACTAACACATCACATTCTACCATCATACAAATACTCAAAACATGGTCTCTCTCATGACAAATCATATCGATTGCACCATCCATAGACATACAAATCCCCCAATCATCAATACAAGAATGCCTCTTTATCACAACAACAAACACCATTTTGAATCCACCACCACCTCCACCACCAAAATTGAATACAAAAAACCAATATGACCTTGTGTTGCAAATAGCTCGACAAGCTTCCTATCAAAAAGTGCTTTAGCAAATTCAAAATCAACAAGCTACACAGCTAGCTGCTTAGCAAGCCACTTAAGTCGCTCAAGTAGCCCAAGCCACACTTCAAGTGCAACAACAACAACAAGCATAGCAGACTTCTCAAGCCCGCCTCATTACGCAACAACAAGAAGCCACACAAGCTGCCCAAGCAACTCAAGCCACTCGCCGCTATTGCCACATAGACTCCACAAGCTGCCAACAAGCGCAAGCTCAAGATCAAGTACAAGCCCAATACCAAGCCTCAACAAGCACAAGAAAAGCTCAATACTAGGCAATTGTATAGGCACCAACAACAAGCATATTAGCAGCCCTATATACTGAGCACATTAAGAGGCAGCATTAATTATCCCATCAAACAAGTGCTGTTGGCTCAACAACAACACAACCAACAACAAGCCTTGTTGGCACAACAACAATAGGACTAACAACAAGCATTTTGGCACAACAACATGACCAACAATAATAATTACAGCAACAAAAACAAGAATTGTTGGTGCAACAACAAAAAGAATTATTGGTGCAACAACAACAAGAATTGCTTATGCAACAACAAAAAGACCAACAACAAGCATTGTTGGCACAACAAAAAATGAAAGCATACCAACAAACCTTGATCATGCAGCAGAGCTTGCAACAACCTCCCACCAACACACCCAACACCCCACTTATCAATCAAACAGATCTGTCAATCCATAACACATTCACTGCACCCCTTGATCTGTAAAACAACAAAACAACACAAATCAAGTTGCTCTCACAACAAGTGCTCAAGCTTCAATTAGGGAAAACCATAAAAACATCCAACAAATTATGTCCTTATCCTTTTGATAGGAGCCTTGCATTGGTACTATTTCCAAAGGGGTTTGAAATCCCTAAATTTGACAAATACTGTGGGATGGGAAAACCTAAAGATCACATTAGGGAATTCCAAGTACATTGCATGGAGGTCCCATATGATGATACATATCTGATGCAAATATTTCCTAGAAGTTTGGCTGGCCAAGCCATGGAGTGGTTCTCTCACCTTCCTCCTAGCATCAAAAGCTCCAAGAGATAATAGATGCATTAATAAAAAAATATGCCTTCAACATTGGTATGGATTTTATCCTAGAGGAAATACCTACTCTTAAACAAGGTAAGAGAAAATCATTTGCTTCCTTCCTACAATGATGGTGATCCAAGGCCAATAGAAGCAAATGGGTCATGCTAGAGGAACAACAAGTTTGCACCATCATTTCCAATTTTGAGAAAACCTTGGCCTTCCATCTCAAGGTGTAAGTTATCACCACATATGACCAATTGATCTCCAAGGTGCTTAGCATTGAATGATCCCTTATTTCACAAGGAGGGACACCTGCATATCTTGAACATCAAGACAATCGCTCATCCACCAACTATAATGAAAAGCCTTGTACATGGGAAAGAAACAAAAATTTCACAAATGATGGTGTGGTGGATGCTAAGGTCATAATCAGTGCACCAAAATAAAACACACAAACGTATTAGTAGCCCCAAAACAACAATTGAAAAAAAACCTACGCTAATGTGATATTGTAACAACCACCGAACAATCAAATCAACAATTTGAATAATCAAGGAGGACTACTTTCATGAAAAAATAATCCTCCCGAGGAAAAGTACAAAACCCTTGGGGATTCAATCAAGTTTGTCATGAAGAAGTTGGTGAATGAGAATCTCATCAAGATTCCCACCTATGAAAACTATCAAGAAACCCAAGTGAAACCACCATGGTACAATCAAAACCACCTTTGTGATTTTCACAAAATCAAGGAACACACACTGACCAATTGTATGAGGTTGAAAAATATAATCTAAGAACTCATTGATGATAAAATCATAAATATGGAACAACCAACTAGAAATCAGAATCTCAATATTTATATGAATCCAATTCCCAATCACAACAACAAAGGGAACAATAAAAATTATAAGGGAAAGGGTGCAGTCAAATGTGTAAACCATGTATACGACCATGTCGTTGCACCCTAGATGAGTATTGCACTATTTTCACCATCAAAGGAGCCCAAGCTGATTGTGGAGGCACCATGAGAGGCAGAAAAGTCACAATCATAGGACCATCTCATCCAACCAGAGCATCCACTTCCAATCCAAGGTCTGCTCCTAGTGGCTACAATGTCCTAGACTAGTTAAAGAGAACCCCAACACAAATATCCATCATGGAGTTGTTGAAAATATCATCAACCCACAAAAATATCCTTAAAGAGGCCTTGGCCTCATCTTCATATTCCTCAGATCTTAATGTAGATCAATTCTAATCTATGGTTGCACACCTCACCTTCTCACATTTTTAGAATAAGGTCTTCTAATGCAACCATCTCACAATCATGCACTTCATCTTGAGGCTTTTGTTCATAAGAACAAGGTCAAGAGTCTCTTGGTAGATGGGGGTGTAGGGTTAAACATATGCAGCCTTAAATTAATAAAAATCTTGGGATTCTTTGAATATTCTCTTGAAAAAGGAAAAGGCATAGCCATCAGAGCCTATGATGATCAAGAAGGAGTGTCTTAGGGAACTATCCATTTCCCTATTCAAGTATGGCTGACCATCATGGAAATAACTTGTCAAGTTCTCAACCTAGAATTTCCCTACAATATCCTCCTGGGGTATACTTTGATTCATGAGATAAAAGTTGTAGCTTCCACCTTCCACTAGTGTGTAAAGTTTCCATACCAAGGCCAAGAGGTCACTGTCCATGGGGATCCTGAACCCTTTTACTATTGCAAAAATTTGGAAGCAAAATATTAGAAGATCCCCCAAGTTCCAAAGAATGATTAAGGTCCCTCAACTCCATACATAGAACCAAATACTATCATCTCCACTTCTATGACAGAGACACCCATCATTCCCACCATTCCCGCCATCTCTAATATCAACGTCATTATCTAAGATAATGGGCATGCAGATTAAACAATTCTGAAAAATGCTTTTGTAGTGGGAGAATTACCACAATCTCCTAGGTCACGAGGATGACCATAGTCAAATAATGCTTCCTCATCCCAAACCTTCATAGCAAGATCCTCTAGGTTTAGGAGTTTGGGAGACCTAGGTTGAGAAGTAATAGAAGAGGACCCATCAAACCTCCTGTATAAAGACTACTGACCAACAACTAACCTACCTATGGATGATAGCAATAAAGGATTACAAATGATGTTTTCCATGGGTTATGATAGAAACAAAAAGCTCGAACAAAATGACAACAAACTTCTAGTACCTCTCATTCTAGAGACACGTATGAGAAATATTGGTCTCAGATGTACCCCTCTAAAGGTGACCATACTTTGAAAAGGTGCACTAGTTAGGAAGGTCAAAACTCCCCCTCAACAATCAGTAGTTTCCTTTCAATTACCTATATCCACAGGTCTACCTTTAGATAACTTTACTTTTGACATAATTGATGTGTGTAGTAGTGATGAGGACCTCATAACTAATTTGCCTATTCTTTTCAAAGACACCTCCCTACTCATGATTATTACCTTGTATTTTGAGACCAATGACCATCAAGCCCATGAAATCAACCTAATCTACCCCTAGCTCGTCGATTACAACCAATGAGGACCACCAATTCTAGATATTGTTAAAATGATGAGGCACTCTCAAAATTCATGGGTCTACGGAACATGGCACCACATGGAGATCACAAGGCTACTTTGATATCATACTAGACACACAAGCCTACTACAGGGAAATGATTGAATCCTTTAGTTGAAAAAACAAACAATTGAGAATAATCTCAAGGTCTTTGAGTGAAAACCACACTGTGGCACTCTCTAACCCAAAAAAAGTAAAAATAAAGGATGTATCCAATGGTGAAATCCTCTTTGAGGCACCCAAGGATGAAGGATTAAATCTTCCTCTTAGTGCTCAATATGATGAAAATGGAATAGAGAGGGCCATCTACTACATTGGTCAAACCATGGTAGGGCATGAGTTAAATTATTTATTCATTGAAAAACCTTGTCTTGTGATGGTGTTTGCCTCATAGAAGTTTAGGCACTACATGTTAGTACATAAAATAAAACTCATTGCCAAGATCGACCCACTCAAGTATGTGATTTCAAAGAAATTATTATAAGAAGGATGGCCAAGTGGATCATGATCCTATCAAAACATGACATTGAGTATGTGGAGTGGAAGGACATCAAGGGGAAAGCTATAGTAGACCAACTGGCAGAAGCACCAATGTATTTAGAAAATATGCTAATTTTAGAGTTCCCTGATGAATCCATCTTTAATTTGAGCATAGAAAACCACTGGAAGTTGTACTTTGATGGTTCCTATACACAACATGGATCAGGAGTTGGGATCTTTTTCATCACTCCACAGGGAGACTACATACCAAGATCCTACAAGTTGGCATTTCCCTGCACAAAAAATATCATAGAATATGAGGCTCTAACCATAGGACTCAAAATAGTAGTGCAGTGGCATATCATGGCTCTCAAGGTATATGAGGATTCACAACTAATAATCAATCAAGTAAATGGTGAGTATCAAACTAAGGATGACAAGCTAACTCCATACAAGAAATTGGTGGAAAGTCTTAAGGAGTACTTCATTGAGATCACATTCGAGTAGATACCCAGAGCAAGCAACAAAGTAACAGATGCCATGGCGATAATTGGATTCCTATTAGACATCCCTCGCAATGTCCCAAAGCATGAATCCCTAGTAGAGAAACTTCTTGTTCCTGCATTCAAGGTACTAGAGTCTAAATTTGTGCATGAAACTGGTGGTCTCAATGATCCATGGTACCATGATATATACACTTATTTGAGAATAGGATTCCTCCTATCTAACATAACCTCAAACCTTAAGAAAGTCTTTGTCAAGAAAGCATCCCATCTTGTCATCCTAGGAGATACCCTTTACCATAGAATCATTGAGGGAACCCTGTTCTATTTCTTAAATGTTGAGAAGGCATTGACTACCCTAACCGAGGTGCATAATGGCATATGTGGTTCATACACGAGTTGTATGACCTTGGCCAAGAAATTACTGAGGATAGGTTATTACTAGCCTACTATGGAAAGAGAAGCACATGACTATGTTAGAAGGTGTCTACAATGTCAACAACATGGGAACCTTATCCATGGACCAACTCAACAGCTACACCCTATTGTCACACCCTGGCCCTTTTTGCAGTGCGGGCTCGATCTCATTGGAAAAATCACCCCTACCTCATCCAATGGCCACAAATTTATCGTCACTACCACTGATTACTTCACCAAGTGGGTGAAAGCCATCCCCATGACATATATCACTAGAAAACAGATATCCAAGTTCATCTTGAACTACTTAATATGTCACTATGGTGTTCCCCAAGCCATTATCTCAGATAATGGGACACAATTGAAAATTTAGGATGTTCATGACCTATGCTACAAATTCAAAATCAAACATCACTTTTCCATCCCATATTATCCCCAAGGAAATGGCCAAGTTGAGGCTATAATTAAATCCTTCCCTCTGGGCCTATTGAACACGCATATGCACACACACAGGCTCCACCCACTTTTCCCTAGTATATGGATCACAAGCCATATTACCCATCAAGATCGAGCTCCTATCACTAAGGATGTCACTGTAGAATCTCATCACAGATGAGGAATATTAGGTGTCAAGATTGAATGAGTTGGAATTGTTGGATGAGTGATGTATGGATGCCTTGAATCATCTACAAGTCTATCAAAACTACCTCAAGTAGAACTACAACAAGAAGATTAGGAGCAAGACCTTCTAGGTCAAAGGACTTGTGCTAAAGGAAAATTAGAAGAATGTACCCAATCCAAACAACAGAGGAAGATTTGAACCCAATTGGAACCATTCGTCATCACAACAAGTTACAAGGTTTGGGCATATTAGTTATCAACACCAGAAGGTGAAACTTTGTAGAAGCCCATGAAAATATCTCATGTCAAAAAGTTCTATGCCTAAATCCTTTGGGGTATAAAACCAAACATACAAAAAATATCAGAAAATGTCTTGAAAAAATTGGCCACCTTGATGAAAACCTAGAAAACAGGAATCTTGGCGACAACAAGAAAAGAAAAAAAGAAAAAATCCAAAAAAATAGAAAAAGGATTAAAAATAGTAAAGAGAAAAATTGTCTTCTTTTGAAAACCACTTCAGTGGTGCTTTGGACAAGTACCTTAGTGAAAACCTAGAAAATAGTTGCCTTGTGCAAATAAGCACTTTCCATTCACTAGGATATTCATGGCTTGTTCTACATCATCCATCCATTACAATTTTACCAATGTCCATTACTCTTTTATCATCCATCTATCATCACCCATCCACGTTCGCATCATAGCTTGGTCCTGTGTTCATGTCATGATCCCTCCTAGTACTACTTGGCCCATTCTCAAGGTTAGTTTGTCTTGCCTATATTAGAGTAGTATATTGCATCATGACATGGCATGTTCTTGCATCAGATTGGATTTGTGGAAATTATTGAAGTCTTCCTTAAAATGAAAAAATCCAAAAACATCGAAAAAAAAATACAAAAACATCGAAAAGCCAAAAAATCCAAAAACATAGAAAAATCAAAAAATCCAAAAACATCAAAAAATCCAAAAATCCAAAAATATTCATAAAATCAGCAAATCCAAAAACATTCATAAAATCATAAAATCCCAAAACATTCAAAACATTCAAAGTCCCAAAAATAGGTCAAAAATTTAAAAAAAAAAGACAAATAGATTTTTCTTGTCAAACTACATCATCTCTGAGCTTTGAACATAGGCAAGGTTGACCTTTCATCAGCTTAGGTCAGTCCTTTAGGAGTTCGTCATAATAAACTGGCAATCCATTTGTTCATTTATCATCAATAATCGAGTCAGTGTCAGTTGAATTTCATGGTCTTTGTGTGTATAATGTAGGCAATGCTAATCTGTTGATCAGCCCCCGAGGCCCCTAGGATAGGACTTTAGGTTAAGTCTTTTGTAAAAATCTCAAAAAACCCCAAAAAATTGGAAAATTTAAAAACCAAAACATTTGAAAAACCTCAAAAACTCCAAAAAATCCAAATATTTGATAAAATCCATCTATCCCATCTCACTTTCACCCGCAATAAAAATCACTCATAATAAATCAATCATCATCCTCAACCTTTGGTGAAATAGTAAGAAACAAGTCTAGCAGTTCAAAGTGAAAAACTCAAAGGTCAAAATCTCAAGTCTAGGTCAGTAAGTAAACAAGCTCGTCAACTCTTTGTGTCAATAGCTTATCATCCAATTAGTCCCAAATCAATCATTTGATATCATCATGTCCTAGGATGCATCCTTCCTACAATGGACATCAACTTCAGGCATCACCATAGTTTAGTCTTGGCTAGAGGTATTGAAGAACATTAGCTTGTTTGTTTACTTTATCTTTGCATTTTGGCTTATCTTATTTTGCACTCATTTGAATGCTCTCTCGATGATGTCCCAAACAAAGGGATTTAGAGAGAAAGAAATGGGGCAATAATCATTATCTTTTCATCGGTTGTGCTTGTTGGATTTTCTTGTAATATAACATTGGTCATGCATGCTTTGTTTGGATGTAGGGAGGATGTTTCAAGTATCTTGTTGACCACATAAGAAGGCTTTCCTTCCTATGTTTTGGTCCAAGATGTTTGGAATATCTGAACTACATTTTGAATAAGGTTTTGTATGTTAGTTGTGAATAGGAGTACTCCTATCTGATTGTTGAGTCAAAGTCCATCACACTAGGTGCGACACCATCCTGGTTCTTTATACCTTGATGCATCATGCCTATGTGTGTTATAAAACATAAGGTAAATGGCCATTTTAAAATTCCCAACTCCTCAGTAAGTAGATCATCATCATCATCATCATCATCATCATCATCATCATCATCATCTTCATCATCATCTTCATCATCATCGTTTGACTTGTTGGAGTCTCTTGCTTTCTTCTATCTTCTTTCTGCGCTAACATGGTACCATGATAGTTAATCACCAATCATCGCCATTGCATCCATCTTGCATCCATAAACCATCACCATAATGCATATCATATCATATAGAAAGCATTGATAATATCTCATACATTGCATAATATAGATTGGTTATTCTAAACATCGCATAAACCATACATATGCATACATTACATAAGCATACAAGGAACCATCACATAGGAATTATTAACTCACATCATTGTCAAAGCATCTATTGCATCATCACATATACATCATAATATAACTCATTTACATAAATTACTTAACCATAAAGCAATGCATACATATCATCCATTTGCACTATCATAACATAAGCATCGTATCATGACATACACATCATTATATCATCATTCCATAGATATCATTATAAAATACATGACATGTACATCATCATAAATGCATCGCCATATCATACATGAGAAAGATAATGAAAAAAGAAAAAATATTGCATCTCATACATGTTATCATCATCCATTAAAAAAACATAATATAGATCTGTTAATCTAAGAATTCACATTTGCATACATCATCATCATGAAAGTACATGGAAAAGATACTAAAATAAATAAATACATCCATAAATCACTGCATCACATCATTACATCATAATATTACACATCGTATCAACACATAGCATCATATAGAATCACATAACACATAAGATAGAATTATTGCATATAGAAAATAAAATCCATCCATAATTGATAAATAAAATAGGACATATCATGCATCGGATCAAATCATCTCATCTCATAAATATCATTAAAAATAATATAATGTCATGATACAAATTGGATCAAGTGTGTATCAATCTATATAAAGTACAAATCACCCATGGGGCTATAAAAAATGAGTCTATGGGGAGCAAAAAGAATCATGTCTCTAATCAAAATTGAGCTAGCCCTATTGGCTGCCCTTGCTCTTGTCGGGTTGTCTCTCTTCGTGGTCCTCTAGAGGCTGATACCCTATCTACTACGAAAAATTTGGGACCTGAGATACTCGGGGCATGAGCTAATGATAATGAACTCTATAATAATCGACCTCTTAGACCGCCTCCCTATATGCTTGTAATGAAACTGAACTCTGAGAGGAGGATATAGACATGCTCTCAAGCTGTTGTCTATGACCCACCTCCTGTGCTACTTTGAGCTCTATGACCTGTCTCTGCTGGAAAACTTGGTCCCCTCTATCCACAGTTGGTCCCTCTCTACTATCAAAGTAGCAACCTATCCCTGTAGCCCTTGGACCTATTCCTATAAATTTTTTATAACAACATCCCTCTGATTAGGTGGAGGTGTGGTGGTAGTGGCGGTGGAGGTCCTTGATCTCTCTGAGGTGGTTGATCCTCCTATCTATCCTAATCCTACCTACCCTAGTCCCAATCCTACCTTAGCTAGTCCTACTATCCCGTACCTGGATCCAACTGCAGAGGTGGCCCACCTCCTCCTCATCCCCCATCTCCATCCCCATCTTTGTCTCCTCAGCTTCCCTAGCCCCAACCCCATCCTACCCCTCTGCCCTTGGCTCTCCGCCATGCTGATGGTGCCCCTGGCACTATCAACCTGAGAGGTGGCCTAAACCAATCTATGTACACCTAGGTAGTCCCTATGTCTGCCTGAACCTAATCATATGGCCACATCCTAGCCACCAACTATTTGAAGGAATCAATGGCCTCTTTGGCTGAAATATAGTGGCCCCATGAGGTTTCCCTCATAGTATGTGAAAATATCACAACGTACTGGTCATTCAGTCTATCCTGTGACTTACCAAACTGTCTTTGAACTTGGCTAGGAAGATACCTCTTGATCATGGTGTGCTCTCGGCCTTGCATCAATTTGTCCTGTCTAGAAAAAAATAGCTATTGGGCATCATCGTACAACATTGGCCATCCAAAATACAACTACCATGTGAAACATCTCATGTCATGAATGACCCTCCTCTAATGAGGGATGCTAGCATGTCGTGTGAATGTAAAAGAAACTCCTCTCATGTACCTCTAAATGACTGGGTCATCTAGCTCCATATCAACCATTGTGACTTGTTGATGGAGCATGATGATGTGCTCCCAAGCCTAGATATGGAGAAGTGACTCTGGCCCCAATGGCTCTATCATCGCTATATGCAAACTCATATAAATCTTGATATAGATAGGCTAGCAATATTGCCCCCCATGCAAAGCATACTCTTTGTTGCACCATCAAATCCCAAGCGAGCCCCCATCCTAGACTTAAATATCGGCCCTACTGATCTGGTGCAACAAGACCTGAAATGATGGTTGTAATGACTAGGAAAAAGGGTGACATAGTGAGCCTATAGTGCTCCAACTCAATTTGTCCCTCTAAAAAGAAAATCTCATCAAGGCCCATCACATCATAACATGCATCTCTCTCAGCATCTACATCATAGATCACTCACTCTCCATGGATGGGTAATCATAGAATGCACCACACATCCTCCAGTGTCATTGTGGCCTTGCCTATTGGAATGTTGAACGATGACGTCTCATTGTGCCATCGTTCTGTGAGCACTATCATCATCCCCAAATGCACCCTCACTAGTGGTGCATATGCAATGTACCAGAGTTTGATTTCCCCTAGGTACTCCTAAAGTCACTCGTGCATACCAATTAATCTACCCAAAATGGAGGATTTGTGCTTGTATGGATGAAGAATCTCTACCTCCTCCTACGTCAGGAAAGTCACCACACTAAGTTTCATAAAAATTCATGATCCTGTTTAAACCCGGCGTGCCTGAAATAGCATATGGATCACTATTTGTAGGTGTGGTGTAGTTTGAAAGTTCCAAACTATGCCTCTGGGATCTTTAAACTCCTAAACTCCACCACTGCAGTGCAATTTGAGTGTTCCCTAGTTTGACCCTAAACCCTAATTTATAAAGTGGCCTACCATGACGCTATATTCATATGCGGTCCAGTTTGAAGTTTGAACCCTAACACCAAACTGCGACATCACATCACTAGAAACAGAGGCATAGTTTGAGGCTGTGCGACATTGAAAAGAAGTTTATAGTAGCACTATAGAGGACTGCTTGACCAAAAGTTTAATTTCTAAGCTAATAAATGCAGACAAAAAATGAAATGAAAGTTGGGGCAAGTTGACTCACTAGTGGTCTAGTGCTAGTAGCCTTTGGTACACTTGTACTCACTTTGAGACATTTCATGGAAGTGGTCATTGCACCATCTCTCATAGGGGTCAGATCTCAAAATTGCAGAATCTCATAAGGCTATGTGTGCAAATGAACTAGAAGTGGCCCCTCATGGCCTACTTAAGCCTGAAAGTTAGGGTTTTTTGACCTTGTTTAGCCATCTAGCTATGTTTTGGACCCCCAATCCCATTTTTTCCCAACCAAATTCCGTTTGGAATATTTTTCTATTTTTTTGCATGTTTTTGGCATCCTAGAAGATTTCTGGACCTATCGGGCACCTTGTCCTCTTTTTTCACGAGATCACCCAAAACTTGAAATTTTATAATTTTCTTCTGATCTCTTGAGGGGGTAGTATATTAGCATGTTTCTTCTTATGGGGGCAGTAGTGGGGAAAATTTGCAAATAATTTTTTTTTGAATTTTGATTGAGATAATTTATTCTTTGAACCAATGCAATGAATACTTAGCTTCAAAGAGGGGCAAAATGTAGACATGGAAAATATACTGACACACTTGATCTCGATTACTAACATCATTTCATCCTAAATCATCTTCTTAGCTACTCACCACCTTTCATCCCTTAATTGAATAAATCAATTTATCTAATTAAGTCATTCTCTTATATTAATTAAATAAGTCAATTTTATTTAATTAATCCTTTTGTCTCTGTTTAATTAAATAATTCACTTTATTTAATTATATCTCTAAAGTCCTTCCATTAAATTAAATAAATTAATATTTGTTTGATTTAATCTAACAACATCTCCTTCTTTGATTAAATAAATCAAAAACTTTATTTAATTAAATCTAAATCATCTTCCTCTCACTATTGATTTAAATCAATCCAAAAATTTAAATCAAATGGTCACATCAACTAATCTCCTATTAAATTAATTAAGTCTTGATTAATTTAATCCTAATCACCTAAATCCACTAGATTTTGCAACTTGCACCAATAAATCATTTCTTTGATTTAATAAAATCCCTAATTACTTTCAAAATGACATCAAAAAGGAATATTCCTCCAAGTTTGAAAATCCCTCCAAATGGATTTGTCCTTCTAACAAGGCATTCATTTCCTCTTACATGTCCTTGTGCATTGATCCAAGTGGCATTTAATTCATTCTTTTCTCCCTCCAACATGTCATTTCACAAATTTCAAATTCTACCTCATCTCATTTATCGAAACATTCATCAAAATGTACTCAAGCTTCCTCCATTCACATCTTGACAAGTGTCACTTGGCCATTGGATGTTGAATGATCCCACATTCATCCATTTTTCCTCATTCTTCAATATTCTCAACTATAAATAAGAGGCTTCATTTGTATTTTGGATACACAACTTAGAGAAAAGTTACTATCTTCACATTTAGAGAAAATTCATCCATTTCCATAGCTTTTTCCATCATCATAGCTAGGTTATTACAGATTTTATCAAGGAACCACATTGTTCATCATCATCAAGTGGATCAATCTTCATCAAGCTTGCAAAGGAGTTTGGAAAGGGCCAATTTCCACATGAAACTAGCACCAATTTCTCCATGGGATTCAGATTTTGCATGTTTAAATAGGATTTACTTATTTTTATTGTTCTTATCTTCATTTCTTTCCTATTTTGAGCATTGTAGATGAATTTCATGGGGAATCTTAGTTCTAACTTGCGTATGGATCTAATATTGTGTTTTTTTTGTGATGTTTGTGTAGTCTAGGATTGGGGTTCACATTTTGGCACTAGAAGGAAGGCGAATCCCAAGTTCTTAACACATTTTTTGACAAATTTCTATGGTTTTTTGTGTCTACAAGAAACTATGTTGCTATCAATCCAGCAATGCTATACACCAATGCTAGCCTTCCAGCAGTGCCAGACAATGATGTTGCAAACTCCAAACTCCACTAGTGAGAGATTCACACCTAGAAATTAAAATTTCCAAACATTGATGCTAGGCTATTTTTCTAATGTTGGGTTTTCAAACCCTAAATTGGGCCACTGACAAAAAACACAATCACAATCGTACTCTTTGTTCTATTGTAGAGCACTGCTATCAGATCTAGCAGTGTTATATAGTGCCACTTACTTCCTTAAAGTATGAAACACATGTGGGTTGTGCCACTAGGGTGGGGTAAAGTATCAAATTTCAAGTTATTTCAACATGTGATCTTTTTCTTTTGATCATTTGGACCTATTGACTTGTTTTCTACCTCTATTTTTCTTCGATTAATCAATTTTTGTAGGTGGAAGCAAGGAAGCAACAAGGAATACTTTGAAGTATAACACCATATATCCATTGTATCAAGTTTCTTTGGACACTTTTGGAAGAAATTATAATGCCAAGTCTAAGGACTTTACCCCTTCAAGTATTTAGGAATCACTAATTTCATTTGGGCTCTAAAATGAACAAGACAAAAAGATTTAAAAATAAATTTAGACAAATGTACTAGATTTTTTTTAAGGTTAAAAATTGAACAATCAAATCTCACACTTCCTTTGGTGCTTTAAAAAGAATCAAATTATTTCCTTGAGGGATTTAAAATGGACAAGTGCTTTTATGTTTTGTAATTACTTACCCAAAGTAATATCATTTAAAAGACGTATGCACTTTTCTGATGCCTCACAGTGATCTTGAGAATCAAAAAGCTTTTGGTGATATTATTTTGTGTAAGTGATATCCTACACACTTTAATTTGGATTCTAAAATTGAACAAATCTTGCAAGTGTGAGTGGAACATAGTGTGTGTGTTATCTCTTTGTTTCTCAATGAATATTGATCAAACTACAAATATGTTTTCTTGCTTTTTTTTTTTTTTAATCTTAGAGGGCCTGAATTGTGAGAGAAATTAATCACCCAAGGGAATGACCCAACTAGGAACACGCTAAAGCCATGCGACTTCCACTTGGGATATAAGTGTGGGTACTTGAGAAAAGGAAAGTATCATGAGGATTGTTTCAATAAGAAGGGCATAAATGGTCTCTCACTGCATGGATGATCCCCCACAAATGGAATGTCTACATTAAAACCCCTTGTTTAAAAGACCAAAATCCTTAATCTATTTGTTGGTGCAAGAATGGTCATTCTGAAGCTGCCCCACTTTTTTACAGCTTTTAGTAGAGATGAGAAGTATGCCATTGAAGATTCATGGGTACTAATGCTTGGCTAACCCAAGAAGTGAGTGCACTATAAGGGGGATCTTGTGTGGTCATGCATCTAATCATCTGCTAAAAGTAGGCATAGCTAGATTTATCCAAATGGGGATTCAACAAATATTGTCTCAATATCCATTGGGTTGTGCATGTTCTTGGAATAAAAAACACTTTGCTTGATTGAAAACATTGGGAAACAAACATTCAACATGAACATCAAATTTAAAACCCTTTAAATGAGCAAATACCTTTGAAATTTTTTGAATGTTCTTGCTTTCCCTAGGGATTCTCTCCTTATAGGTTTCTAAGAATTTGAATTTATATCTCCATTTGCTCTCTAAATTCAACAATAGGGAACTTTTTCTTTAATTTCCTGGATATTAAAGGATGATGAATCACATTCTATATTTGAGGGAGGTAAAAGGAAGTGACTTGCAAGTGAGCTATCTCAAGATATGAGGAAGATTACCCCTCCAAATTTTGAAGGTAACAAGAGTGGGGATATCACTTAGGCATGGCACAAAGATGGAATTTTTTTTAAATTAGCAATTAGTATGAGCTAACTAAAGCCATTTCAGGATCTTTCTAGTTGGCTAGAAAAGAATCCACCTAGTGGATGAATAAAAAGATGGATCTTGGGGGAATTTCTCTGAATCTTTCTTGGAGTGAGTTCATGGAAATATTTCAAAATCGGTGGCTACCTGAACTATTCTATGATCAAAATCTATTGAACTTTAAGAACATGAGGCAAGGAGTTTCTGTAGTAAATATTGGGATAAATTCACTTGTCTCCTAAGTTGTGTACCCATGTACCAAAAGGATAGCGGTTTCACATAAGTTAGTTCATCATGAGTCTCAATTCCAATTTGGTGGAGAGGTAGAAATGCATGATCCTACTACCATGGACCTGGTGTACGAGAAATCCATTAAGCAAGAGTAGAGGCTTTAATCTATCTCAAACTTAGACTATGAAAATAATTAGAGGAAGTTTAATTTGACATAAGCCATGATCCTAGCAATAAAGAGTCCTACTAAAGGGAAATATTTTCCAAGGAGAAGTCACAAAGGATTCCACAATGTGCAGAATAGATTAGGGGATTGTAGGGTAAACAACAATAACATTTCCAGTGGGAATGAAGGTAGATCTAGAAGTCTTGAAACAAGGAAATGAATTTTGAGAGGATGTTTTAGGTATGGTGGAGATCACTTTGCAAATTAGTGTCCTAAAAAACCACCAGGGACACAACCACATGGGAACCTTCTACCTTCTCAACAAATGACATTCCAATAGAGGATTCATCTGATGTTAGGAAATTGAAAAGTGGAGTACTAGATTACTTTGGTGGAGATTCTAGGTACTTTTTTTGGTACACCCATCTCAATTTTTATAGATATCATTGCAATAGAAAAAAAAAAAAACCTAGCATTGCTAGAAAAATTTCTAGAAAAGATGGCTATACGAAAAAATTCTTGGATTATTGAATATGAAAAATAGACAAGAGCTAAGGTGGATCAATTTTTATTCAAGGCAATGGTTGAACTTCCGTGTTTATCTTCAAAAGTGAATTTATATGTAGCTCACTTAGGCTCTTATGATGTCATTTAAGGGATGAATTGGTTGTGGAAAAGTAGGGCCAAAGTAGATTGTCATGCAAAAATAGTAGAAATTTTAGATGATCTAGGAAAATGGGTATCATTGTAAGGAACACCAAGAGAAGTTAAGTTGTGGTAAATATCTTCCATACAAATGCTTATCGCAAAGAAGAAAGGTTGTTAGCTCTTTGTGGTTAAAATGGAGAAACTTGAGGAATGAAAAGAGTTCATTTCTCAAGATGGTGTATTATATTATGGACCTCAAAACCTCTAAGAGGCTGAAGATGGTGAGGTGGTAGAATCAAGAATGTTGGATATGGAGAAATATCCTATCTTAAGGAACATTGTGGATGTATTTTTAGATGAACTACCTATATTTCCTCCCAAAAGAATATTTTATTTCTCCATCAACATAGTTCAAGGGGAGGAGACAATATCTAAAGTTCCATATAGGATGATAGAGCTAAAATATCAATTGGAGGAATTGTTGAGCAGGGGACTAATAAGACCTAGTGTTTCACCCTAGGGAATGCTAGTGATCTCTGTGAAGAAGAAATATAGTACACTACACTTGTGCATTGATTATGATTTTATTAACAAGGGAATGATAAATAATAAGTACCTATTACAACATATCAATAATCTCTTCTATCAAATGTAAGGAGTGGCACTATTTTTGAAATATGATCTATGCTCCTATTATCATTAGTTGAGGATCAAGGACAAAGACATTTTCAAAAAAAAATTTAGGACTAGATATGGTCATTATGAGTTCATGTTCCTACCATTTGGACAGATGAATGCAACTGCAACATTCATGAACCTAATGAACAATGTATTTAGTGATTGATTGGATAAGTTTGTGTTGGTGCTCTTGGATGATATTCTTATCTACTCCAAGAATGAAGAGGAACATTTCCAACATCTAGAGATTGTTCTCTAATGATTAAGAGAGCATAAGTTGTATGGGAAACTATCTAAGTGTAACTTCTTTCAAGAGGAAGTTCAATATCTAGGTCATGTGATTTTAGTGGATGGGATTGTTCTTGATCCAACAAAAATAAAAGCACTACTTGATTGGCTATTGACTAAGAATGTGCCAAAAGTTATAAGTTTTATGAGCCTAGATGGTTACTATTAGAAGTTTGTTACAAAATTTTCTAGAATAGTTTTTTGCATTACCTCCTTGCAAAGAAAAGGGAAGAAGTTTGAATGTTCCAAGAAATGTCAAACAAGATTTTACCAGCTCAAAGAGAAGTTAAATAAACCTTTGATACTAAAAGTACCTAATCTAGATGGTAATTTTATTGTCATTGTAGATGCTTCAGGAGAAGTTTTGGGTGAAATATTGAGGTGGTAATGGAAATTCATAGCTAATGATTCAAGGAGGATGAAACCTTATGATAAACAAATATGCTTCACAAGGTTCATAATTAGAAATAGTTGTTCATGCATTATAGATGTGGAGACTATTTGTTGGGGAAACCTTTTGAATTGAAGACTGGCCATCATGGTTTGAAGTATTTATTTACCCAACCTAATTTGATTGGATGAAAAAGGAGATGGTTGGAATCGATATCAAATTATGATTTTAACATAAACTCTATCAAGGGAAAGAAAAATAGGCTAGTCAATTCGCTAAGTTGAAGGAGGAAAATCTCCTCAATGATATTAATTCAAACTGATTTCAAGGGTCAAGTGTTGTAGAAATCCATGGGTGATGAGTATTATGAGCAAGTCAAGCAAGCACTCAAATTTTTTTTGCAAGACCCATAGTATGAAGGATTTCAATTTGAACCTGATGATTTATTAAGGTTTAAGGAAAGAATCTATGTACCTAAGTCTGAGGAATTAAGGAATTTAGTGTGGAAATAAGTTTATACTACACCATATTCTATACATGCTAGAGTAACCAAGTTGATTGATAATGTCAAGTAATTTTATTTCTAGAAAGGGGTGAAAGGAGATGCTACAAGATTTGTATCAAGTTTCTTAGAATGTAAAAGAGTGAAGGTAGAGAATAATCACCTTGCAGGTCATTTGTATCCTCATGAAGTTCTTGAAAGTAAGTGGCAAGTGATTAACATGTATTTTTTGCAAGGTCTTCCAATGTCAAGGAATAAGCATAACACTATTCTAGTAGTAGTGGATAAGCTTACCAAGGTGTCTCATTTTATTCTAGGAAATATAACCGATGGCCAACTCCTATTATACCTCAAAATTTTATTCAAGAGGTTTTTAGGCTACATGAATTTCCCGAGAAGATTATTTCTGACAGGGATGCTCACATGACATCTAGGTTTTGGAAAACCATGTTTTCTTCACTTGGGACACACTTGAACATAATTTCATCATATCATTCAGAAAATGATGGAAAAAATGAAAGGGTGAACCAAGTCTTAGAAGATCTACTAAGAATGTAATTCATGGATCAACAATACAAGTGGGAAGATTACCTACCTCTGGTAGAATTTTCATATAATAAATATTATCTTTATGTGATCAAGATGGATTTGTATGAAGCATTATATAGTAGGAAGTGTAAGACTCATATAAGCTAGAATAAGCTATAGGATACAATAAACCTTGGGCTAGAAATGTTATAAAAAATGGAGGATCATTTATTATTAAGTAGAGGCTAGTGAAAGATAATGATAATAAGTAAAGTTATGCAGATTCCAAATAGGTACAAACACATTTTTTTAGCATAGAATAAGGTTTTTTAAGGGTTAAAGCTCATAAGAGTTCTATAAATTTTGGAAATTAATCTAAACTAGCTCCACATTACATAGGTCCTTTTGAGGTTCTCAAATAAGTTAAACCTATTTTTAATAGAATTTCCTTGCCACCAGCTCTGCTAGGATGCATAATGTCTGTCATGTATTGTACCTTAAGAAGTACATGCCAGGAGATAAAAATGTTATTGATTGAAATTATTTATAGGTATAGGACCAATGAGTGGTAACAATTGAGCCTCTCAAGGTGCTTGAAACACATAAGCTTTACTTATGTAATAAACATGTTCTACAATGCAAGGTCTAGTGGGATCAATATGTAGAAGATTCTACTACTTGGGAGGACTATTATGAGGTGAAGAAAAATTTTCCTCATATTTTGCTAGACTTTGAAAGTTCTTGAAACAATATTGTTATGTTTATGTTTTATGGTCTATTTTTTACACTTGATACTTAAAATTATCAAGGATGATGATTCACAAGGGGGGAAATGTTACACCCCATTGTGTTATTACCTATTTACTATTACCTTGTTGAGTTTCAATGCTTTAATATATGATTATGTTTTGCATATGAATCTTTATGGAAAATGTGATTAATGAATGTGTAATTCAGTAAGATATTTTAGAAGTTTAGAAGATCAAAATATATATGATGCATATGATGTTGAAACACAAAAATCTATTGAGAGGGGGGGTGAATTAGTAGATACTAAAAATTTAATCTTCTTATCCTTAGTGAAGACATAGCCCTTAAATCTAAATGTGTAGGTTAAAACATGAAAAGATCATAGACAAGTACATGCACATGCAAGACCAACACATAACACTAGATATACATGGAAAGCCTAAGATGGGAAAAACCACAGTGAAAAAAGTTGCTTGACTCTACTGCTCAAATCCAACATCACAAATAAATCTTATGTTACAATCTTTTAAGGGCACCAAACCTAAGAAGACACCAATCCCCTATTATGAGCACCAACTCAGTACAAACAAGGAAAAAACCTCTACAATATTAAAAGATCATATATGCATAAAATTGATTTTGCATAACCTGATAATGCATCAATACAATCAATAATTTTTTTGCAGCGCAGTTATCTTTCTCTACTCACTATGGTTAGCTTCGAATATTCACTCAACACTCTATCAAATTGACTCAAAACCTCACTTACACACTTTACTCTCTAACACTATAACCCTCTTTCAAAATGTATAGGATTGAATTTTCACCCGTTACACAAATTTTCCTTTTTTCCTTTCTCCACTTTAGAAAGCTAAATTCAGAGGCTGAATTCCACATAAGCCCACTACGTCAATTCCACTTGGCACCTATTTTGAGCATCAACAAAAGAATTTATGTCAGGGACATCCACATGGTGTGCTTACATCCCTGGAAAATTCCTGCGGCTAGAGCCTATAGAGGTATTACGCTTCTCATTGGTGGTCGATTTGTAATTCCCTCTTTGGTCAACTAACCTGAATATGGAAATTTTCTTCACTTTCTCCTTCAAATTCACTCCTTTTACATGCATTTCATCTTCTAATCTTTCAACTCAACTTCTTCACACTCTCTTGCACTCACTTATTGCATTCCCAAGCACTTCTAACAATGCTTTTGTAGTCCATAGTGTTGTATAGTTCTTGTACACACGCCTCGCTGAAAGCTAGGACCCTCTTTCTCTTTCATTTTTTAGTGTTTTGGACCTTTGATTTTGAGGCTTTACCTTTCCTTGGCATAATCTTAAGTGTTTGTCTTTCTTTCTTGGGTGATCTCCTTTGGGGTATTCATTGAAAATCTTAAGTTTTGAGCTTATCTCGGGTTTTTCATTGCTTTCGGGAAAATCTGCTCCTGGTTGAATTCCCCAACTCCTCTTCAAGTCTAGTCCTACTTGCTTTGCACTATGGTTCAGAAATTTTTGGTCTTCATGGAATTCCACTGTGGCTAGACTTTTTCAAATATCTTTCATCCTATCGAGTTTCTAGATTTTGTCTTGATGTCTTGTCGATTGCATTAATTTCATTTGTATGATCTTTGAAGGTGGTATTTAATCAAGTTTTTGGGGAACTTTAAGTCATTCTACTTTATCATTTGTATCCTGTTGAGTTGAAGTACTTGATCCTGACATGCTTAGCTAGCTTTGGCATGTTGGATTTGTGAATTGTTGGATTTGATTGTGATTCCTTTAGCATTATCATTGCTCTTACTTGCTCAGGCATTCAATATTGTCATTTTTCTTTGCTAGAATTTACTTGCATTATATTAATGGTATGTGTTTATTACCCCACTTTTGATTATTGAATGTGAGTGACTCTTTCTGTTTGGGTGTGCTTGGAATTCGTAGTTCTGTACATTTGAGCATCTGAGGCTAGGGTTGCTTGATATTGTCATTTTTATGGTTTCCCAAGTAATTTCTAAGCTCATTCTTTCATTTGCATTATGAGTTAGCCTATTTGTGAGTCGTAAATAACCCTTTATGAGAACCTAGTAGTTTAGATAATTAAACACCAAGCTTGCTTTGTGCATCAATGGTTGAAATTTAGGGTTTTATGCCTTGGGCATCGCCATTTCCCTTCGGTTTTCTTTCAGGGGAGCCTTTAGTTAAAAGAAAATCAGCATGAGGTTCAAATCAAACTTGCTGCAAGCCAAAACTCCTCAAATTTGTGATCATTTAATCAATTTGAGTGATATCATTAGAGAATGTTGATATTCAGGTTTTCTTTTAGTTTTGGGATTTTCCTTCATCGGCGGATTTCCCTGATTTTCCTAGTCCTCTACATTTTCCTGATATTCAAAGTTTTTCAGAGTTTTATCTTCTCTGAGGATTTTTGTTGCTTCTAGATTCTCCTAAATTTTCCTTTTCCCCTTCATCCTTCCATAATTTGTAGATTATTGCCTCTTTTGCATAAATCTGTCCTATGCGAAATTCCCTGAAATTTAGTGGAAAGTGAAACAATATGAGATATCATGGTTTATTAATGTATGATTATGCATATTATGATTAATTTGAGTTGTTGTAAGATGTCTCATGTTTTTTCTTGGCTTATGATGATTTCCTAAATAACTAATGGATGCTTTTCATGTTCATTTCGTTGGCATCCCCCTAGCTTGGAATTTTTTGAAATTCCTCTCTGGCTTGGATTCCGCAAGATGACTTGAAACCCGAATTTTGATATGATCAATTTTTATGAGAACTAATGACACCTTGTTTATCTGGGATTCAATTTTGATGATGATTATGTTGTTTATGATTGATTTAACTTGGCTTTTAGGTGATCTTTACTATGGTTTCTTTGTTAAGTATAGGTTGAGTCAAGTAAGGTAGTGGCAAGTGGAACCAAAGGTAGAATGGTGGATCTAGGTTTAGAAGGGTCTCCTGTGTCTGAAGCAAAAAGGATCAAGATGGATATCAAGAGTAAGATCCTAGAGAGAAAGATTACTTCCATCTAGTCAAAAGTGACTGACACAAATATTGGACTATAAGGAGTTCAATGCCAAAATGGTAGCACAAAACCTTACTTTACTAGCTAGAAGAACATTGGAATTAGGATTGGCGCATGTGGTTGGATTCCCTCCTACAATGCAATGTTATGAGTTGGTTCTTGAGTGTGCTAGGCACTATGAAAGAGGTAACCAAAGGATAGTTAGTCCCCAAGGGAGAATTATAGGAAATTTATATCCAATGTCTAATTTTGAGACCTTTGACATGCCCGATAGGTCTCATGTGGTGGCTTTTCTTATGGATATGCCAAAGAAATTCTATGAAGAAGATACCATGAAGGCCAACCAGGTTATCAATTATTGGTTGGAGAAAGCCAAGTCTTCCAAGCTACCCAAATAGCTATTTAGAGCAAAGTTTAAGAAGGAATATTATGATGCTATCACCCTTCTTAGTAGAGTGGTACGATTGAAGAGTTTTGAAGTGTTTGAGGGTTGGATGTTCTAGGTCATTGCAAGGATGGAGTAGAATACTAATTATCATTGGGTAGGTATTATAAGTGCTATGATTCATGAGCAACTATGTAATTTCCTACAAACCAAGACCTTCAAAATGACTTTCTACTTGGTCTATGTGCTTGCAAGATTCCATCTATATAAGGGGCTAGGTACCAGAGGCATCTTTGGCCAAGATGTGATCTATGAGGTTTATCCACAGTTGCATTTGGGTAACTCAAACTATAGAAAGTTGAATGATGCATTCACCATGTACATCACTAGGTTACTCCAAGGTGCAAAGCATGTAAGGATTCTTGATCAAGCCAAGGAGCTAATGAAGAGGTATGGGGCTTCGTTCATACAATTTCCCACCTTCTCATACATAACGATTGATGGTTGTCAAAGGGATCCATATCGACTTCCAAGGTATCCCGCTGATCATATCATACTCCTAGAGGTCACAAGACAAATATGTTACTTTGATGTCATCGTGAAGAAAGATAAACATAAGACTAGATTTGGTGGGGACTTCCCTTTAAGTATAGGCACCAGAGAGGCATGACCTTCCATTAACTCAGCTTAGGCTTCAGAAGAGGAGATGAGTACTCTTGGGTTATCCTTTCATTCCAAGAGGTCTAGGTTTGACAAAATTGGTGAAGCACAAAAGAAATCTAGTAGATAGTATATCCACAAGAATGATTTGGAAGACTATTGGGCTAACTGCAATGATGAGTATGAGGTAAGAAGGAAGAAGTTTTCCTAGCTACCAGTAGATTCAGTTTGATTCTATAATGTGAAGGTAGCTCTAGATCATGTTGAAGATGAGAGAGATTTGATTTAGGGCCATGCTTGTGAGGCAGTAAAGGACAAACCAATTGGTGAAATAGATTGGTTGGAAGAAGAAAAAATAGAGTTAGAGCACTTGATGAATCTAATCATTAATTATACAAAGTTGTGGCTGAAGCATAAGATATGGGAATTGGAGAATGAAGATGTGCAATGCACCTATGATCTGATGGGAGACTTATACCCTCATTCTACTTCTGAGGAGTTAGCTAAGAAGGATCCGAAGGGTAAGGGAAAGGTGATATCTCCTTTTAAAATCAAGATTAAAGATGTTCAAGTGGAGGAAGCTTAGGAAATAGAAAAACAAAGAAAATCTATTGCCAAAAAAAAAAGGACATACTTCAAAGGCTAAGAAGCCTAGAAAAGAGGAAA